>MUZC01001381.1:1762-14996 GCA_002072015.1 Radix auricularia
TACTTTATCATGACAGATTTGTTTTGGAATTTTGTCTCTAAAAATACTTCAATTCCGAACAAAACTTCCGCAAAGTATAAGTAGGTATTTAATTATATATATATATTTTTTATTGCTTATTGTTTTTTTAAAATTTTATATATTTTTTAAAAACTTTGAGCCAATTGTTCCTATTGTGTCAACACCAAGCCTGGCTTTTGGGAAGCTATTATACTATAACTAGATTGTCCCGGGGCGCCGTGGCGCCTGCGGCGCCCCCCCTTTTTTGGGCGCCTACGGCGCCAACCTTTTTTCAAAAGACCAACTAACTTGTCCTTTTTTGATAAATACGAAATATTAAACTTTCTGAAATGTACGCAAAGTATTTAATAATAATAGGGGTTGTATTTTGCGCACCGATGCACACCAAACAATGACGTCATCATATTAAATATTTTTACAGCGCTCATCAACAAACGATTTTTCAACTAAACTAACTGCTGTAGACTGTCGTACATCGCTGCTCAGCGTTCCAGATCCAGTGAGTGACTTGGACTATTATATTATTTATGACCCCTCCATTAAATGGCCCTGTTAGTCCTGCGGTCAGTCAGTTAAAAGAAGAATGCTGTTAGACAGATTCAATTTGTTCAAGCGCCTGAGACAATGAACTTTTATATTCCAACAGCATTGAAGAAAAACAATTATAAAACCATCAAAATTAATTATTTTACGTGGAGAGACGCACGCAACCACAATGTTGGTCAGATTTTGGTGTGACTAACATTACGTGTAAGGAATAGTCAGAGGCGTATCTTACTTTACATATAAAGAATAGTCAGAGGCGTATCTTACTTTACGAGTACGGTAAAGTCAGAGGCGTATCTTACTTTACGTGTAGGGAATAGTCAGAGGCGTATCTTAAATTAAATCATGTACCTTACATGAAGTGAAGGGAGTTGACAAAAGGCCTGTTTCTTATATTACGGTTGGGAATAATCAGGGGCGTACCTTACATTACGTGCAGGTAATAGTCATGGCTGTACCTTACATTACGTGCAGGAAATCATCAGGGGCGTACCTTACATTACGTGCAGGAAATAGTCATGGCTGTACCTTACATTACGTGCAGGTAATAGTCATGGCTGTACCTTACATTACGTGCAGGAAATAGTCATGGCTGTACCTTACATTACGTGCAGGAAATCATGAGGGGCGTACCTTACATTACGTGCAGGTAATAGTCATGGCTGTACCTTACATTACGTGCAGGAAATAGTCATGGCTGTACCTTACATTATGTGCAGGAAATCATGAGGGGCGTACCTTACATTACATGCAGGAAATAGTCATGGCTGTACCTTACATTACGTGCAGGAAATAGTCATGGCTGTACCTTACATTACGTGCAGGTAATAGTCATGGCTGTACCTTACATTATGTGCAGGAAATAGTCATGGCTGTACCTTACATTACGTGCAGGTAATAGTCATGGCTGTACCTTACATTACGTGCAGGAAATAGTCATGGCTGTACCTTACATTACGTGCACGTAATAGTCATGGCTGTACCTTACATTACGTACAGGTAATAGGCATGGCTGTACCTTACATTGCGTGCAGGAAATCATCAGGGGCGTACCTTACATTGCGTACAGGTAATAGTCATGGCTGTACCTTACATTACGTGCAGGTAATAGTCATGGCTGTACCTTACATTACGTGCAGGTAATAGTCATGGACCTTACATTACGTGCAGGTAATAGTCATGGCTGTACCTTACATTACGTGCAGGTAATAGTCATGGCTTTATCTTACATTACATGCAGGAAATCATCAGGGGCGTACCTTACATTGCGTACAGGTAATAGTCATGGCTGTACCTTACATTACGTGCAGGTAATAGGCATGGCTGTACCTTACATTACGTGCAGGTAATAGTCATGGCTGTACCTTATATTACGTGCAGGTAATAGTCATGGCTGTACCTTACATTACGTGCAGGTAATAGGAGTGTGCGTTAGATTACGTGCAGGAAATAGGGGCGTAGCTTACATCATGCACAATCCTCAATATCATCTCCATCATAATCACTACCACAAACACAATCCTCAATATCATCTCCACCACAATCACCACCACAAACACAATCCTTAATATCATCTCCACCACAATATCTACCACAAACACAATCCTCAATATCATCTCTACCACAATCACTACCACAAACACAATCCTCAATATCATCTCCACCACAATCACCACCACATGCACAATCCTCAATATCATCGCCACCACAATCACCTCCACAAACACAATCCCCACCAACATCCCCACACCATCAACGCCACCAGTAGCACCACAATGAGATCGGATGATGTCCGACAGATGGCACTGATTTAATTGAAATAGCAATAGAGGTCAGAGGTCAAGCTGACGAAAACAATCTTAAAATAACACACGCGCGCACACACACACACACACAAAACAAACAAAACTCAAACTCCTGGCTTTTCAAAGTCCTTGAAAGTACGTATTAGACGTCATAGTTAAGGTTCGAGTGTGTGTGTTTGTGTATGTGTGTTCGTGCTTGTAACTGAATGTGTGTGTGTTTGTGTATGTGTGTTCGTGCTTGTAACTGAATGTGTGTGTGTTTGTGTATGTGTGTTCGTGCTTGTAACTGAGTGTGTGTGTTTGTGTATGTGTGTTCGTGCTTGTAACTGAATGTGTGTAAGTAAGTGCTTGTGACCGAATCTGAGTAAATTTGCCCCCACCCCCCCCCCAACAAAAAAAAAAAAAACGCTTTAAACGTGGTCCCAGCGTTTCTGTTGGCAAAGTGATCTAACCAAACAATAGTTACAACGGTTGGTTGGGCGGGTCAGGGCAATCAGGTGAGGCCGAAGGGAAGTTAAGGAATAGGATGCAGGGGGGAAGGGGAGTGCTTGTGGCAGTATGATGAGTTCGTTAGTAAATAAATCTTTGGCCAAAAGTCGTGACCAAACGATGGACGTTGGTTTCCGTCCGTGCATTCGGTCGACTGTCTGCAACAAGATTGCCCCCCCTTCCACCCCCAGGGCCGGACTTGGTGCTTGCGGGGCCCTATGCGGTTATTATGAGAAACGGATTGTGCGGTGCCCAGTTTGGGCAGGGATAAGGAATTTATAAGGATAAGAAGTGACGATTAATATCGGCGCGGCCCACGAAACTGCGGTCGGACCCGTCGCATTTGTTGTAGGGGCTTAAGACCGGCCCTGACTTCACTCACGGATAACATGTACAATATTTCCTATCAAGTGGCTTTATAACATTAACAATATTTCATATAAAGTGGCTTTATAACTTTAACAATATTTCTTATAAAGTGGCTTTATAACACTAACAATATTTCATATAAAGTGGCGTTATAAAATTTACAATAGTTCCCATAAAGTTGCCTGATCGTAGAATTTACGGTAGTTAAAACAGTGATTCTCAAAATTTCTTTCTACATGACCTACATAATACCGAATGTCTGGAACAGAAGAGGCATTACCATCAAGACCAAGAAGAAAGTATACATGGCAGTGGTGCTCCTTACACTGCTATTTGCATGCGAAACATGGACCGTGTATCAACGCCATGCTAAAAAAGCTGAGCCACTTTCACACAACAAGCCTCAGGAAGATCCTTGGCATAAAGTGACAGGACAAAATTCCAGACATAGAGGTACTGACCAAAGCAGGTCTCCCCAGCATCTCCACCCTCCTGGTGCAGTCCCAGCTGCGCTGGGCAGGGCACGTTGTCCGAATGATGGACGAGAGACTACAAAAGAGACTCTTTTATGGCGAGCTCCAGCATGGCCAGCGGTCCCATGATGAGCAAAAGAAACGCTTCAAAGACAGCTTGAACCCAGACACGTGGAAAAGAGCTGCGAAGGTCCGGGCCTACATAATAGCCAGCTATTGACCTACATAATAACCAGCTATTGTCCTACATAAAAACAAACTATTGGCCTACATAATAACCAACTATTGGCCTACATAATAACCAACTATTGGCCTACATAATAACCAACTATTGACCTACATAATAACCAACTCTTGGCCCACGTAATAAGCAACTCTTGGCCTACATAATAACCATTGGCCAACATAATAACCAACTATTGCCCTACATCATAACCAACTCTTGGCCTACATAATAACCAACTATTGGCCTACATAATAACCAACTATTGACCTACATAATAACCAACTATTGNTAAGGTCAGGTAGCAAAAGTAAATAAATTTACGACGTCACATTTCGTCAAGTTGTGGCGGGATACGGGGTGGGGTGGGGGGGGGGTTGGGGGGTTATCGTTAGCTTCACCCCCTCCCACCCTTTTTTTCACCTGACACATTGAGAGATAAATGTTCAACGATTTTATGGAACAAAATATGTAAGTTCAAGTAATGCGTGGCATTTCAATGGTGCGATCAATCACAGTCAAACACAATCAATCACAATCAATCCCAGTCAAACACAATCAATCATAATCACACTCAATCAAACACAATCAATCATATTCAAACACAATCAATCACAATCAAACACAATCAATCACAACCACACAAAATCAAACACAATGAATTACAATCACACACAATCAATCACAAAAAAATCATAATCAAACACATCACACACACAATCAAACACAATCAATCACAATCAAACACAGGCAAACAAAATAAATCACAATCAAACACAATAAAACACAAGCAAACAAATCAATTACAATCAAACACAATCAATCATAATCAAACACAATCAATCACAATCTTACACAATCAAACACAATCAATCCCAATCAAACACAATCAAACACAATCAATCATAATCACACTCAATCAAACACAATCAATTACATTCAAACACAATAAATTACATTCAAACACAATCAATCACATCCGCACACAATCAATTACAATCACACACAATCAATCACAAAAAATCAATCATAATCAAACACATCACACACAATCAAACACAATCAAATAAAAGCAATTAAAATGAATCACAATCAGACACAATCAATCACAATCACACATAATCAAACACAATCAATCACAAGCAAACACAATCACACACAATAAAACACAACGAATCAAAATGAAACACCATCAATCACAGTCAAACACAATCAATCACAAGTACAAGATATGTGTAATGTGCATATCTCAGCATAGAACTATAACCATGACAGATAGGCATATCACCTAAATCATTTGCTGGTTTAAAACGAAAGAAAGCTATGACAAAAATATGACCAAAAAAAAAAACAACAACAACAAAAACAAAAACATCAACAAATGCTCTACTTTAAGACTAACGAATAAACCAGCAAAGCGTTACTGCAACAAACCGTCGAAGACATTAAACTGGGTGAAAGGGGTGGGTTTGAGATGGTTGTGGGTGAAGGGTGGTGTTAAAAGTTGTTGGGGAGCGGGGGGGGGGATACACGCCTCAGTCATCCGATTTCTACAGGTAATACCATATGGGAGAGGAAAATTACAGCGAAAAGAGTCAGCATTTATTATCATTTTATCTTTTTAAAATTGCGTTTGAAGCCTTTTGAGTTTTGTTCGGGACAACTGCAGATCTACGCAATAATTTGAAGTGTATATAAAAACAATAAGTATGTATGTGTATATACAAACAATAAGTATGTGTGTATATATACAAACAATAAGTGTGTGTGTATATACAAACAATAAGTGTGTGTGTATATATAAACAATAAGTATGTGTGAGTTATTTCATATATTACAAACAAGGGGCACACAGTTAGTGCATATATTACAAACAAGGGGCACACGGCACACAGTTAGTAAATATATTACATACATGGGGCAAACAGTTCATATATTACAAAAATGGGGCACACAGTTAGTTCATATATTACAGACATGGGGCACACAGCTAGTTCATATATTACAGACATGGGGCACACAGCTAGTTCACATATTACAGACATACATAGTTAGTTAATGAATTACAGACATACTTTATATAGTTAGTTCATGAATTACAGACATAACCCCATAGTCAACTCATATATTAGGACCTTGTTGAAGTGTCAACACCCAGTCGGGAATATCCGATGGAAGAATGTCTACAAATCATTGGTTCAGGCTGCATGGAGGGCCATTTAGTGTTGACAGCAAGCGAGCAAGTCTCTATCTCTGCTTTGTAATTTTGAAAGATTCAGAAACAGAATATTCTCCTCTTCCCAAACTGAAGTTTTGCAACAAACGCAGATATTATGCTTTTTTAGTTTTTTAAAATTATATTTCATTTGTCTTCTTTTCATTTAAATGACATTTGTCAAATTTGCAAATAAATCAGCAATGAAGGAATATGTGATTTTTTTATAGTTAATTGTGTAACAAGGAATTGTCTTTGCTTTTAATGAGTATCAACACTGACACAAAGAGAGTATAAAATCGATATAAATAGGCTTCTTTTGATGAGCAATTTTAACTTACTTCTTTGTGAATGAGTTAGAGATTATAATCTTCATCATTTTTTTCAAACAATGTTGATCAAATAATCTCTAACTGAAGGTATTTCTTTTGATTTTTATTAACTTCTTTAATGGGTAACCTCTTTAATGAGTTAACAAAGCCATTTATTTAAACTTCAATGAATATTTTTTTTCTAATAAATAAGGACGATGTATGACACAATGTACTGAAAATATATGCACAACAGCTTGTTTTAAACAAAATGAGGGGCGAGACTGCAATCAGGCTTATAAAAGAAAAGTAAATGGGAAAGACGTAAGCAGGGTAAGGGTAACAGCAATTTGTTACGTCCTGTCAGGCTAACTCTTACCCTGTTTATGTCTTTTCCATAAGCTTGATTTCATTTTATTTGATATATTAAATTTACACCCCTGACACTGATAGCAGTCACATATACTCTAGAATATCAAGACGGACGTCATATTTTTCAATCAGGAAATACGCCCCACGGCCCAGCCCAAATTATGACATTGATAATGTCCGATGTGTGGGGCCATCACGCAATTTTGGCCGATTTTTAAGAACCCCCCCTCGTCACGCGTCATCACAAAATAGTAGACCCCCTTCAAAAATACGTCACAAATTTTGAATCCTCTCCCCCAACCCCAAGGGCAAAAAAAACACATTTTTTTCTTTTTGAAATTAAGCTTGTTTCAAATCATTTTTTTTTGTGTGTGGTCATTTAAGTATTTATTTAGTGCATGTCAACATTGTATTATTGTAACACGAGTGAAGCTATGTAAAACACGACAATAAATAAATTGTAAGACAATGATTCTCAAACTGTGTCTTATAAGACGACGGGAAGAAATTGTACAAATTAACCGGTTAACATTGCATTCTTTTCCCGCCTTTACGTAATTTTCTCTGCACTGATATGATAGCAAAAATGAGCCCCTACAGGGCTTAAAGCCATAAGACGAAGTAGGGGTAAAAATTGATTAAGTAGTCCGCACAGCCAATATCGGCGGCCATCTTGGTTCTAAGGCACGTGACCGCCGTGACTTTCGGAAAAGTAGTGCGAGCCCCGTGAAATCAAAGGGGTAGGGTAATCAGGGATTCTAAAATTGCGCAGTTTTTTTTAGCTACCGGCAAATTAAAAAAAAAATTCACGGGGCTCGCATTACTTTTCCGGCGGTGCCGTGCCATAGCAATAGATGGCCGAAGGATTGGGGGGACATTCTAATATTTTAAGGAGTATTTTTTAGAGTTTTACATAAAAGCAAAATAGTTGTAAAAATGAAGAAAACAATGGGTACTCACCGATCAGGCATCGGAATCACAACAAAGGGGGATATACTTTTTAAATCCTTTTAGAAATTCTCACATTAGATCACTGCTGCCACTATTAAAATTCTATAGCTATATCTAACCAAAACCCTAAAATTAAATTCTTCAATTTTCTGAAATTGATAACTAAACCTAACCTAAGAACTGTCTTGGATCGTCGAGATGAGGTTCTGAATGATGGCTGGGACCTCAATATTCCGAGAATTAAAAAAGCTATACCTAACCCAAACCCTAAAATCTTCAATTTTCCGAAAATTCTAACAAAAAATGGCTACTTAGGCTACTTACTGAGTGCACCCAGAGCAAATGAAGCAAATGTTGTAAAAAAAAGCCCGCCAGTTAATTAGCAGCACTCCTTTCTTTCTAAATGAGCACAAGAAATAGTTCTTAGATTATACTCATTTATACTTGGGTAAAAATGAACAGGAGAGCCCCCCTCCTTTCCTTCACCCCATTTTTATTAATGTACATTAATTTCTAATTTAATATTAAATTAGGCCCTCCTCTAAAATCTCTCCACTCATGCCCCTCCTCTTTTTGTTTTAATTTATTTACCGAA
The DNA here is from genome assembly GCA_002072015.1 of Radix auricularia. Taxonomy (NCBI): domain Eukaryota; kingdom Metazoa; phylum Mollusca; class Gastropoda; family Lymnaeidae; genus Radix; species Radix auricularia. The sequence goes on from MUZC01001381.1 coordinate 10,133, forward strand.
AGCGCGCTGCGCGCAGGAATACAAATGCAAATATGACAATAGACATATTATTTACATTTTACCGCAAGGGGAAGTCATAAATAAGTAAGAAAACAACAAAATGCAAGGGAAGCAACTCTTTTTCATAGCAACCGGAAGAGACCCGGAAGATACGCTACGTTGCGGTCAGCGTAACTCGTATTAGCCATAAAACTCTAATATATATTAAAAAAGTAGGAAATATTATTTTGGGCATTTATTTTCTAATAGGAAAATGGAAAAAGGTATATACACTTACAAAAAGTTGACATACATTATAAATTCATGATTGTGATAAATGCGCCATTATTCTCAGGTAGGTCAAGGCGTTGATGCGTGTGTATGTTTGCAATGATCGTTCGACACGTTTCTGCAGTTCCCAAAACGTTTGCGCCTAGGCTGCTGTGTTCTAGTAACAGCTTGTAATAGAACTGACTTGTTCGAATTGCAGTCCTTCAAAATAACATCCATAAACTTCCACATTGTTGGATGTTGACAGCTGAAAAGGGATTGCAAGCCATGATGCCATCCCTCACAAATGTTGTTTGTTCTAGCAAGTCCACTAGCCGCATCACTTCTTTTATTCCATGTTGGAATGCTAAACATAGATGGCCCATACTGTTCCGCCCTTCCTCGCACACGGCGTCCACGGATGTATGTGTGCTCAAAGTATGTTACTAATTCTTCCATGCGTTCGATTCGAGGCATGCCATCGACTAGCTCATCAAGGATCTCTGCAACATCTTCTTCAGGAACAAAAGCAAGCGCTGATAGGCATCTTACGAATTCACACAATGTTACATCAGTTTCATAAGCAGCTTTCATCCCCAGCTCTTGTATTTTCCTGAGAACACTTTGCGTAAGATGAAAATAGCAGCCAGTTATTCTTGCTTGAGGAAAACCACCTCGTAGACCATTCATTGCTCCCATTTCAAAATCTGTTAGAAATTGTTCAAAATTGTTCAAGATGGTCATCAATCTATGATAAGTTGCCTGTGTCTTATCAGGCAATAAACAGTAAAGAGCAGCTGTGTTCACGTCCTCTACAAAGACAAAGTGAAAGGTATATAGCTGATAAAATATTTTTGGCACAAATTAAAATGTGCCATCACATAGCCACAGCTTCGAGCGCATCATTACGTCTAAAACCACACGATCACCCATAACAATAATCCTTGAATTGCATGAAACAGAACGTGAATCAAAGAGAACTAAGTGACTAAACATTTTTGGTATTTCATCGTTTGTATCACGGGGTATTGGTGGTAATATCAGACCACCAACTCTTTCACTTGAAATTTTTGTTCTGTAACGCCTCAGCGCACGATTGATTGTGTTCTTTCGGTAGTGCCATCATCACGTGATCAGGTAAGTTGGTCACAACACCTTGACTGGTTGACGGTCGTACAAGGGTTTCATTCATTAGTTCTTTTATTTCTCATACAGCTTTACGAGCCATTGACGTGGACAGATTTCCTTCATGAGTATGATCGTCAAATGTGCGTAAAACCCTGTCATTCAGCGTCTTTACTCTGGCTCGACACTTCAATGACGTAAACTTGCAAGACCTCCAATGCATTTCATTTTTTTTTTCTTATCAAACCAGTATTCATAGTTAGCAAGAATCAAGGATTTTCTCCCTCGTTTCGTCAATCCATATTCCAAAGTATTTTCCATTTTCACACACGTAAATTTCTGAAAAACTGATGTTGAGCAACAAATGTTGAGGAACTAATGTTGAGCAACTAATGTTCCTCTTTTAAAGTACCCCTATATGCGATGGTAGAAAAGTTCTTTCAAGCCTATCCAACTCCACCCCTACCCCATTCTATGTAATCGGACAGTAAAAGGGCCATGTGGTCAGAAAAAATTACGTACATTTTAATCCCCCACACTCCCTATATTTACATTTTCCATAACTCTCACCAGCACACAATGTCCTGTGGTCGTCACTTAGTCTGGTCTTCGCAACATACCTCTATGTGCCGGCCAACTTACAATCCCTGTCTCGGTAGACTTCTCTTGATCTCTCCACCCCAATCCAAGTCACGATGTAATCGGACAAAAAAATGGCGCGTTGTCAGAGGGTTCTAAGTAAGGGTCACTACATTCTCTAAGCCCCCACTCCCAGTATTAATTTTCACATAACGCTCGCCAAAAAACTAGGTATAACTATAACTTAAAGATCACTTCTCCCTACACTCCTATCCCAAACATACTGTGTAATATATTAATATTATACTAGCAGACCCGGTCGTGCGTTGCAACGATCTCAGTAAAAATGAAATTTAAGAATCCTATGAGTGATATGTTTTAAAAACAATTATGCCAGAAACCTACACTGAAGTGCGAAAAAACGTTTCATGGCAAACAGATAAATAAAATAATAATTTAAAAGCTTTAAAAAAAACGACATTAAGGGGCTAGGCTCTAAAATAAGTGATACTTTGTACTCAAGCTATGTTTCTCAATATAGTGTAAAATTGCTTTGGAGAATTAAATTATTAACGTACATTACAAAAAAAAATTGGGGCCGCCTATCCGAAGGAATGAACAATTAGAGTTCAGTTTCCTAGAGTAATTATTTATAGACTCTTGAATTTTTATAAGCCAAAAAAAAAAAACGACATTAAGGGCCCCAGGGCCCATTCAAGACAAGATATAAAGCTTAAAACGATCTCAGTAAAAACGACTATTTAAGAATCCAATGCGTGATCTGTTTTAAAAACTACTTTGCCTAAAACCTACACGGAAGTGTGTAAAAAAGTCCACGTTTCCCAGCAAATAGATAAATAAATCTATATATATATAGATTTATAAAGCTTTGAAAAAAAATAAAGGAAAAAAAAACGAAATTAAGGGGCCGGGCTCTAAAATAAGTGATGATTTATTATTTTTTTAATCGCCATTGTACTCAAGCTTTGTTTCTCTATATCGTGTAAAATTGATTTGGGAAATTAAATTATTAACGCGCATTACAAAAAAATTTCGGTATGCCTTCCCCGAGGGAATGGACATTAAGAGTTCAGTTCCTTATAGAAAATATTTATAAACTCTTAAGTTTTTATGTACTAAAATTGGCAAGATCCGTTATTTTCTTAGTAACTTTAACTAACACTAATTTTTGTAAAGGTAATATAAAGGAAAAAACGACATTTAAGGGCCCCTGTGCCAATTCTGCGCAAGATGTCAATTTCAAAAAGCTGTTTATTTTAATTCAGTTTCATCATTCATATATATTTCTATAGATTGTTAAAAATTGATAGGGAATATATCTTAAGCATATACCAAAAACAGACATTCGGGGCCCCCGGCCCAAAAGTAAATTACATTAAAATTTTAGTGCCCTATAGAATTTTAATATGGGCTACCAAGATTTTGTTAACAAATTTTGGTTAAGATCAATTCTTTTACACAAAACCTAACGCATAAACTAAATTAAAGAAAAGAAAGACATGATGGGGCTCATTTAAAGCCAGATGTAAAGTTGAAAACGATGTTCATTTCAATTTGCATGATAATGGATATATTTGTCGTTGATTAAATATTGAATTGACNCCCCCCCCTAAAAAAGACTATTGGCACCCCCAGCCCCGAAGAAATGGTCATTAAAAATTCAGTACCTTATAGTATTTTAATATAAGCTATCAAGTTTTTTTAAAACAAAATTTGGTTAAGATCCATCAATTTACCAAGTAGCTAGCGCTCAACCTAACTTTCTATTGCTCATATAAGCAAAAAATATCATTATGAGCAACCGGCGCCCAATGTGTGTTTAATTGACGATGAAAATTACCTGTTAACTTCCTGGTAGTGTACGCAATAGTTTGCAAAAGATCTAGTACGACCGAATACATGGTTTAGTCAGCTATAAACCAGCACCGATTGGGCTGCTTTAGGGGTTAAGTGCTCTATGGTATTTTAATATTGGCTATCAAGAATATAATTGCAAAATTTGGTTAAGATCCATCAATATAGCAAGTAGTTAGCGCTTAAACCAATTTTTTATATAGCTAATTTTAGAAACAAAAAAATGACATTATCGGCCCCGGCGCCCCTTTAGTGTTAAATGGAGAAAACAATTAGCAGTTACCATTCTTGAAGGGTACTCATGGGTCACAAAAATTTTCATGACGATGGGATACACGTTTTAGTCAGCTTTAAACGACATACACTCACACACACACAATATAGAGATAGATATAGAAGGAAAAACATATTTAGGGGCCCCCGGCCACATTCAGTGCAAGATATCAATTTCAAAAATCTGTTCATTTTTATTCCATTTCATTATGAATATATTTATCGAGATTGTTAAAAATGAATGGGAAAAATATCTTTAAAATTTAAGAAAAAGACATTTGGGGCCCCCCGGCCCCGATGAAAAGGACATAAGAAGTTCATTGCCCTTTATTATGTTAATATGGGATACAGAGTTATTTTAATAAAAAGTTTGGTTAAGATCCATTCATTTACTCAGTAACTGACGCATAAACTAATTTTTATATAGCTCATATTAGAAAAAAATGAGATTAAAGGCCCCAGGGGCCCATTCAAGGAAGATATAAAGTTCAAAGCATCTGTTCATTTCAAGACGGATAATAGATACATTTATCATTATTTGTTCAGAATTTTAAAAATAAAATTGAGGGATAAAATCTTAAACGTTTACTAAAACTGGTATTTTGGGCCCCCAACCCTGAAGAAGTTGCCATTAGGAGTTTAGTGCCCTATAATATTTTAATATTGACTATCCAGTATTTATATACCAAGTTTGGTTAAGATCCATCAATGTAGCAAGTAGCTATCACTTAAACTAATTTTTATATAGCTTATATAGGCAAAA
>MUZC01001381.1:15474-32711 GCA_002072015.1 Radix auricularia
CACACACACACACACACACAAACACACACAGACATACTTTGATTTTTATATATATAGATATATAAATCAACTAAATATATAAAAAAAATTAGTGTCATTCGAAAACAAATGCCCCCGAAAAATTTTAAATATAAAATGGAGTGATCTCAAATCAAATGAAACAATAAGAAAAGAAACCAACCAAGAATATGTGTCAAATTTTATAAGGAGAAGACGATGGAATTACATCGGTCATGTTCTTCGAATGGACAAGAGAAGACTTCCAAGTCAGGCCCTCATGTGGACACCAACAGGCAAAAGAAAACAAGGAAGACCAAAAGAAACCCTGCGTAGAACAATCATAAGAGAAAGCTCAACCATGGGTCTAAGAAATAACCAGGACTTGATACAATTAGCAACGGATCGTCAAAAATGGAAATCCATGACCTCTGCCCTATGTGCCATCTTCGGCCCGAGAGGAAATGACTAACTAATATATATATATATAAATAAAAATATAGTCTTTTAAAGGTTTTTACAGTTATGAAAATAAATGATTTTTTTCCTTATACAGGGTGACGTCAGGTTGAATGGGAAATATCCAGGACGTTAAAACCATTACAAACCCATGACCTTTGCATTTACTTCTGTTTATTGTGTACGTTAACACCTATAGACTTGCCTGGCAGAAAAACTGATTTTAATAAGACCTACAAAGTTATCGAACGTAAATAAATTTCAATATTTAATATGCCGCATAGCAGACAAAAGCATTCAAGCTGCTGGGCCCTTATGACCTGACTGAACGTTACGTATTGATATTTACCGTCTATTTGAATGTTCAGTTTACCATCGTTTTACTGGAAGCATGCCGTTGTAAAATGAAGTGCAGGGGTGGTGGTGGTTACTTTGTATTATGAAGCTGTCATGATGGCAAAAAAAAAATGCGGCGTTTGAAAGGGTACCAGGGCAGTTTTTATAACAATATTGACAGCACCCTAGGCGAAACGTCTTGATTTCGAACTGTCCGGTGGTTATATAATGAACGACTAGTTACGAAGACGAGACTAAGCGACGACAACAGAACTTGATGTGCTGGCGAGGGTTATTGAGAAGGTAAATAAAGGGAGTATGGGCAGAGATACTGTAGGTAATTGCCCACATTGCCTTTTTACTGTCCCATTACATCGGATCGGGGTTTTGGTGGAATCGGACTTTTTACCACAGACCAATAGCGTATTGATCACAATCATGATTTCGCTTTGAATGTTGACTGGTAATCAGTGTATATATTTTTTTTTCCAAAATGTCGTAAATTTAACGTTCAAAATAACTTTTTCAGACTATGTTTTGTTTTTAAAGAGACAATATTATTAAACTAATTGTTTTTAAACCAAAAAATATTTTTAAAATGCAAAAATAAAAAAAAAACAAAGATTTTTTTAAAAGCAATTTCACGCCTTAAAAAGAAAAGGGTCGAATCGTCCGGGGTTGAAACACCATAATGTTTTAATATATATTAGACTTTTATATATTGAACTATTTTAAATTAATTATTAAAAATATCTAAATTATATTTTTAATTTTCAAGAGCTATTAATATATATTAGACTTTTTTTATTTTATACATTGTACTATTTTTAATTATTAAAAATAACATCTCATTCTATTGTTAATTTTTAAGACATATAAATATAAAACTATATTATTTGTTCAATCATACTATCATTTTAAAAAACCGTTAAAAATAACCTTTTCCTACTGTTTTTATTTTTAAAGAGATAATATTAAACTTACACTATTTATATTTAATTTAAAAAATTTTAAAATGAATTTTTAAAACCCCAAACATTTCACGCCTTAAAGAGAAAGGGGTCGAATCTTCCGGGGTCGAAAGACCCGAGGGTCGAAACGTCCTGGGGTCGAACTGGCCGGGGTCGAAACGTCCGTGGTCGAACCGACCGGGGCCGAAACGTCCTGGTGTCGAAACGTCTTAGCGTCGAACTGGCAGGGTCGAACCGTCCGGGGTCGAATTGTCCTGGGTCGAAGTGTCCGTAATTCCAAGGATCAGTGCATTATTGACAAACCTAGATTATATAGATCCACGACAATTCCTCAAATCGATTTCGATCTTATAATGACAGTTTTCCTGCTACGTATATGCACATCACATGCCTTTGATCTAAAATTATCACATTGATATCACATCTCATGTTTTCTAAAAATTATTAGGTATGCGCTGGAAGAGGAATATGGCGAGTACTGTACGAACCCCTACATTTTGCAGGAAAGTAGGGTGCCATCTTGTGCGTCCTGCAAGTTGAGGACTGAAAAATACTATGACATTTTAAAAAAATATTCAGTATTATTATACATTTTTACGCGAAAACTCAATTTTTTTTTCTCCAAGATTTTAAGTACGTCACACAAGAGTTGTAAACATAGTGTCACCAATGGACAAGGAGTGTTTAAGTTTTTACATTCTCTTGTTGAATTTAAAAACTAATGAAAAATACTTGGCTGCTGCTATCGGACTGTCTAACCAAGTGGTCGGTAAACAGCAATAAATTATCTCATTTTGGGTAAAAAGGGAACTCTTGGGGGTTATGCTGAATCATGGTTGGCACATAAAATTTAATAGTATCCGCTCATTTTGAGTTAACCATAATTTTAACATAAACTTTTATCATTTTAATTTTTAGGTATCCTTTTGAACAGTTCTGTTTTTTTTTTATAATCGTTTAACCGAGCTTCAAAAATCGAACTGTGACCCTTGGATTTTATTTCATTTTAATGCATATCAATTAAACATTGACTATTAATCATCTCGGTTAACTTCTTTTATAGAAAAAAAAAGATATCTAAAAATAATATGTTTAAAATGTATTTTATTAAAATCTCTCAATTGACTGACTAGCATCCCATAACAAAGAGGTCGGTGAACAGGGTAAAATATATCATTTGGGGTCAAAAGGGAATTCTGGGGGTAATGCAGACTCATTTTGTACATATAACATCCACTACAATTCACTAGATATATTAAAATATGTCATGTGTACGTCAACGCTTGGAACATATGCCCACTATTGAACCGGTTTCTTCCAGAAAATGCATTTGTTAAATTTGACAACTATGTAGATTTATTAACTACGTACAATACGAAGACACCTAAATCCATCCTACTTATATTTATTTTGACACGAGTGACAATAATCTTAATCAACATGACTTGACTGTAGCAAGTATCCTTTCTGTCATATTTAATATTAATGCCTTGAAAACTGAGCTCAGAAGAAATGTCGTTTTGTGCTCCTCTCGAGTTGCGATGTCAATAATTCGATGCATTAAATAAAGTTAATTAATACTTTGGCTAATTTTAAATGGTCACATGTATCAATATATCTAGAATGGCAAGAGGCGTTTGACCAAAAACCAATTGAACAATTATATCAAACTTAAAACGCGTATAATTGTATTAAATAGATTCACCTACTCCTAACCCCCGCCTCCCCCGCCCCCAAAATAGATGTTCCGTGTCGTTTTGACTTAAAATATTTACACATAGTTCTCTATATATCTTTTTAGACACTTGTTATGTTTGTAAATCGCATCGTAACAAATGTATGACCCCCCTCCCCTATTAGGAGTGTAATTTATGGACGGCCCCAGTGAGAAAAGTGTTGGGTTTTAAAGGGGAGCGCGGAGATAGTATAAAGTATCAATTATAATTATTTTTTGTTGTATATTTCCTCCTCATTGATTCATACACTCACTTTTACCGCTCTAAAAATAAACCTATCACATTGGTGCGTACTGTTATAGATGGGTTCAAATAAGTTAATTTTTAAGTGATTGCAGATATTGTTAACAAAGTTTTATGTTGGGTGGGTTCATTTCAATTTACTTACAATGTTAATAAATATTGGGAAAGCAAATTGTTTTTCACGTTAGCGATGCACCACAAAGCACCAGATCTGTTTTTTGACATTAATATGAATTGAATTTTTCTTTACACAGCTGAATTTGTACAATTAATGATAAGAATCTTTTTTAATTACTAAAATCATTTTGAAATGTATCCTATAAATTTTAAGAACTTTAAATAAAATGTTAATGACTTTTTTTTTTAGCTGTTACAATGTAACATACATGAAAATTCCAATAACAACAAAGATTTTAAAATAGTATTTATTACAAATTTAAAACAAACCATAAAATGGTTTTCTATATTTTAGCATTTACGCTTACCCTACTGTTTGAGAAGTGATCAATTTTAAGAATAATTCGGATTAGAGAAGTAATCTCTTCCATTCAAGTGCTATGTCACTTGATCTCGCTCCCTTTATAAGGGGATACAATGTCAATAAAATGTTAAAATTCTTCTACTTCAGATAAAGACTGGGTCCGAATCCAACCAAATCATTTGACAGTTTTAAACAATAATTGTTAAAAATACGAATTTATAGTTGACATAGATTCTAAAATAAACTTGTCTTTGTTATCCACAAGAAAAAATACTTAATATAATGCAGAAATGTTTATACGTCGGCTTGAAAAGATGGAACTAAACACCGCACAAGTCACTGAGATGATTTCATTAGCAAACAGGAAAAGCACAACTAATGGTCGTTTGATTTATTTCATAAAAACAAACAGATTAGATTGTATGTTATGTACATAAATAAATGACTCACACAAGATGAAAAGTGTCGTACAAAACGTAATAAGTACTAAAGAAACAATGTACACTAGCAATAAGTTACATTTAAGAATAGACTTACTTAAGAGTGAGGAATAAATATATTTGTTCTCGCTGATGCCCTCAATGTATTATTTATGGTGTGGAGGTAGCAATATATGAACGTTCCCCAATAGCCGATAAGATGTGAGAGGCTGGGGTAACAATATATGAACGTTCCCCAGTAGCCGATAAGAGATGTGAGGCTGGGGTAACAATATATAAACGTTCCCCAATGGCTGATAAGAGATGTGAGGCTGGGGTAACAATATATAAACGTTCCCCAATAGCCGATAAGAGGTGTGAGGCTATGGTAACAATATATGAACGTTCCCCAATGGCTGATAAGAGATGTGAGGCTGGGGTAACAATATATGAACGTTCCCCTGTAGCCGATAAGAGGTGTGAGGCTAGGGTAACAATATATGAACGTTCCCCAATAGTCGATAAGAGGTGTGAGGCTGGGGTAACAATATATGAACGTTCCCCAATAGCTGATAAGAGATGTGAGGCTGGGGTAACAATATATGAACGTTCCCCAATGGCTGATAAGAGAGGTGAGGCTGGGGTAACAATATATGAACGTTCCCCAGTAGCCGATAAAAGGTGTGAGGCTGGGGTTACAATATATGAACGTTCCACAATAGCCGATAAAAGGTGTGAGGCTGGGGTTACAATATATGAACGTTCCCCAATATTGTCGCTTTAGCGTACTTAACAACTTTCCAAAGTCTCATGCTGCTATCTATCAGTAAAAATGGATATTTAGTGATTTTTAGTTTTATTTATCTAATATATAAAGCTGAAAGTTTGTTTGTCTGTTTGTTTGTCTGTTTGTTACCAATACAAATCCACACCGCTGGACCCAGGGTGGTGAAATTTTGCAGGGGACTCCACTTTGACCTGGAATAGGTCATAGGCTATGTTTTAACCCAAGGTGACCACCCCTAGGGTAAGGGGGGCCATTTTTTTGCTTTTTTCCTTATATGAGCTATATAAAAAATAAAAATCACGTCAAGAATATTTGTGTCAAAATAGTGCGCACTGTGCAAGAGTCTAATATTGACATTCCTTAAGCGGGAAAACCCCATTAGTTTTAGACTATAATATTTCCATGACATATCCCGAATTTTTACTTTACATTTAACTCACGGAATTAAATCTATACCCTGAAACTTATTGCAACTTCAAAAAATACATTATCATCAAGGTATAATCATAGTCATTAATATAAACACATCATCAGCACCACACCGTTGGACCCAGGGTGGTGAAATTTTGCAGGGGACCCCAATTTGACCTGGAATAGGTCATAGGCTATGTTTTAACCCAAGGTGACCACCCCTAGGGTAAGGGGGCCCATTTTTTGCTTTTTTCCTTACATGAGCAATATAAAAAATGAAAATAAAGAATTCTCTTATTTCGCGTATTATACAACTCTCCGTGCAGGTAGAAGCATGACACTTTTGTAAATTGTTGAGTAGCCCCTTTGAACGATTATTGGCGTAAATATTCTTTATAAATCACAAAAAGTTTGGCCCGGGGGCCCAAAAACTATTTTTGTAAATACTGAAAATCGATACATATCCACTTTCCCGAGTAGGTAGAAGCATAAAACTTTGGGAATTTGTTGAGTACACTTCCGCAATTGTAACATGTTGAAAAAATATTTAAAGTATCACTCATTGGGGGCCGGGGGCCCAAATGTATTTTTCCTTATATAAAAACTGACTCATCACTAATTCTTCAATTTCACGTATAGGTAGAAGCATGAAATTTTGCAAAATTGTTGAATAGCCTAATGTGACAATTATTGGCGGAAAATAATTTTAAATATCACACTCATGGAGGCCAGGGGCCCAAAAGCGTTTTTCCCTTACAAGGACTATATAAAACATGAAAATCACTAATCATCCTATTTAAAGCCTAGGCAGAAGCATGACACTTTGAGAAGTTGTTCAGTACACTTTTCCGGGGGTAACAGGCGAAAACAATATTGAAATTATGACTAATTGGGGCTGGGGGCCCAAGTGTATTTTTTCTTCTATGAAAGCGGACTCATCACTTATTCTCCGATATCCCGTGTGGGTAGAAACATGAAACTTTACAAAGTTGTTGACTTGCCCATTATGACAAAAATAATCGGGAAATTTTTTTAAAATCCCACTTATGGGGTCCGGGGGCGAAAAATTGTTTTTCTCTTACATGGGCTACTTAAAATATGAAAATCACTAATTATCCTATTTCCCGCGTAGGCAGAAGCATGAAACTTTGCAAAATTATTCAGCAGCTTATTGTGACAATTTTTGTAGGAAATAATTTTAAATATCACACTCATGGGTGCCGTGGGCCTAAAAGCATTTTTTTCTATTACAAGGACTAAATAAAATATGAAAATCACTAATTATCCTATTCCCCGCGTAAGCAGAAGGATGAAACTTTGGGTAGTTGTTCAGTACAGTTCCACGATGGTAACAAATGAATATAATATTTAAATTCTCACTTCTTGTTGGCTGTGGGCCCAAATGAAGTTTTTTTCCTTATGTTAGAGCTTTATAAAAATTGAAAATCACTAATTCTCCTTTTTCCCGTGTAGGTAAAAACATGAAAATTTTGGCAGCTATTCAGTACACGTCCATGATGGTAACAGTTGAAAATAATATTTAAATTCTCACTTTCAGGGGGCCGGGGGGCCCGCATGTTGTTTTTCTTATTTTAACAAATTTACTCATCCCTAATCCTCTAACTTTCCGGAAGATGCATAAAACTTTGTTATGTTGTTGAAAAGCCTCTTGCCGAGATTATTGGAATTTTTTAAAATTTAGAATTAAATTTAATTTCTCCTTTTACTGAATATTGCAATTTTTCGTTTTTCCGTTTATGTAGAAACATGAGAATTTGGGAAGTTGTTTCGTACACTCCGGAATATGGTAACAGGCAAAGAATATCTTAAGTATCACTCAGAGGGAGCCTCAATGTATTTTTTTAAAATATAAAAACTGATTCATCACTAATTTTCGGATTCCCCATGTAGTTAGAAGCATGAAACTTTAAGGAAACTGTTGAGTACACACCCGGGCTGGTAACAAGCGAAACAAATATTTAAATTGCCACTCAATGGGAGACGGGGAGCCAAATGTATTTTTTTCTAAAATACAAAGTTAATCACAAATTCTTCAACATCCTGTGCAGGTAAAAGCATGCATATTTGGGATGGTAGCAGGCAAACTTATCACTCAATTGCAGTTTTTTTACCTTATATTAGCTAAATTACAAATAAACAAAAACTTTGGATACTCTGTAAATGCATTTTTTTTAAAAACTCGGAAGATACAAATTTGAAGACCTATGTTAAAATTCGTTTGGTCATTAAAATAATATTTTTTCAATCTTTTGTGACCCTTGGCCCCTAATCTCTTTTTCGTTAACGTTTAAAACATTTTACCATTCGTTACCACTCTATTTTTTAAATCAAATTTGGACTAACAAACATATTCATCATGAGCCAAATGGAAAAAAGCTGTTGTTTTGAACTATACAATTTGCAACCATAGGGCCACGGACCCAAATTTTAGTTTTTAAAAATAAGTTTTAATTTTTAATAGCAAAAACACATTTTAGGACTGGAGACCGGTTTGTTATTTTTAACATTAGTTATGTAAAAGGTAATTTAAAAATTGTCTATTGAGTTAATGGATAAATTATTGAACAAAAGAGATTTTTAAAATAATACAATTTCCAATGGGGTTATGAACTTTTAACGTCTGTTCCAAGACGGTTTAATTAATATATTTAGCATATCCATCACGATTTAGATTGAAATCAAAGGGATATTGAATTAGTGTTTACCGGTTCTAAGCGCTAACTGAAATCTTAAAATACCGCTGCAAAGCGCGGGTAATTAGCTAGTATCTAATATATAAAGCTGAAAGTTTGTTTGTTTGTTTGTTACCAATACAAATCCACACCGTTGGACCCAGGGTGGTGAAATTTTGCAGGGGACCCCAATTTGACCTGGAATAGGTCATAGGCTATGTTTTAACCAAGGTGACCACCCCTAGGGTAAGGGGGCCCATTTTTTGCTTTTTTCCATATATGAGCTATATAAAAAATGAAAATCATGCACGTCTAGAATATTTGTGTCAAAATAGTGCGCACTGTGAAAGAGTCTAATATTAACATTTCCTAAGCGGGAAAACCCCATTAGTATTAGATTATTTAAAGCATAAAACTTTGGGTAGTTGTTAATTATACTTAAATATTAACGGTGTGGATTTTTATTGGTAACAAACAAAAAAACAGACAAACTTTCAGCTTTATATATTAGATATATATAAAACTGAAAATCACTAAATATCCTTTTTTACTGATAGATAGAAGCATGAGACTTTGGAAAGTTGTTAAGTACGCTAAAGCGACAATATTTTGCGATAAACATTTATTTAACTTCCTACTCATGTGAAGCCGGGGGCCCAAATGTTGTGTTTTTTTTAAAACTTATATACGCTATATAAATACTGAAAATCAACCATTCTTCTATTTCCCGTGTAGTTGGAAGAATGAAACTTTGGGAAGTTGTTAAGTACACTCTCCTAACGCTAATTTGGGGAAAAAAATTCAAACTTCCCACTCATTGGGGGCCGGGGGCCAAAATGTTTTTTTCTTTTATTAGAAACAAACTCATCACTAATTCTCCAATGTACCGTGTCGTCAAAACATGAAACTTTTGGAAATTACTCTCCTGGCAATAATGGCAAAAAAATAAATAAATACAATTCTCACTTATGTGGTGCCGGGTGCCCAAATGCACTTTTTCTAAAGCGGGCTTTATTAACAAAATGTAGGCAACGAAATACAATCACGTCTCACGAAAGATCAGGTTTCTGTTTACGTGGAAGCACCATGTAGTCTGGCAATCGATTAATACAACCACGCAATGGTAACAGGTGAAAAAAATATTTAAATTATCCCTTACTGAGAGCCGGGGGCCCATAGTAGTTTTTTTTACTATTGTATGCTATATAAATACTGAAAATCCCCCATTCGACTGTTTCCCGTGTAGGTAGAAGAATGAAACTTTGGGAATTTGTTAAGTACACTCTCCTAACGCGAATTTGCGAAAAAGCATTGTGTACGCTTCTCCAGAAATCCCTATTTAAAACCCGTGCGAAGCCGGGTACTTGCCTCTAGTTTAATATAAATGTCACAATATTCTATGCTATTAAAAACTCCCATGTGAAATGTTTCTCGTGTTATTGATGCACCACAATGCACCGCAAATTTTTTTTTTTTCGATGAACATTAAAGTGTGTTATTTATATCAAACTTAATGTGGACGATAATTTAATTAGACTTTTATTTTGATCCACAAATAAAAATGTATTTAAAATTGTTTGACTCTTAATATAAAAGACATTTGTTTACTTAGTGTAACGTTTAAGTGTTTATATTGACGTAATGTACGGAGTATATAGAAACATTCAATTTTGAATAACAAAATATATTTATATTTTTAAAGACTGTAAAAGAACTATAATATTATATTAAGTACTTAAAATATATGCCTACTTGACTATATTAGAAGGTGCATTATTACTGATGTGAATGTTCTGACAAGAAAACACGTCTATTTTATTCAAGTGCTATGCAACTTGATCTCGATCCCATTTAAAAGGGATACAATTTCATCAATGATTGGGTCTCTCCTACCCAAGATAAAACTTTAGTCCATTTTCAACAAGTTTAATTAACTGGTTTATGTTATAATTCTCTAGGAAAATACTTGAGGGGTAGGACTGCTATCAGAGTTATAAAAATTTAAATTGAAAAGACGTAAACAAGGTACGGGTTAGTCACACAGGACGTAACAAAACAGCGAACATATATTTATTTTGTATATTCGTTCTTTGTGTATTGTATGTCCGTTGAAAAAGGCTCTGTGCCGAAGCATTGGCTCGTTTACGTCTTTTCAATTTAAGAAAACACTTTTAGTTGACATACATTACATAATTAATTTACTTGCTTTTTTGTCTACAAAACTAGACACCATAGAATCTAAATGTTTTCTAAGGAGAGGGAGAGTGGAATTGGGATAAACTAATTAGAATGATGTGTGTGTTAGGGCACTGACAAGGTAAGGTAAACTAATTAGAATGATGTGTGTGTTAGGGCACTAACAAGGTAAGGTAAGCTAATTAGAATAACGTGTGTGTTAGGGCACTGACAAGGTAAGGTAAACTAATTAGAATAACGTGTGTGTTAGGGCACTGACAAGGTAAGGTAAACTAATTAGAATGATGTGTGTGTTAGGGCACTGACAAGGTAAGGTAAACTAAATAGAATGATGTGTGTGTTAGGGCACTAACAAGGTAAGGTTAACTAATTAGAACAACGTGTGTGTAAGGGCACTGACAAGGTAAGATAAACTAATTAGAATAACGTGTGTTAGGGCACTGACAAGGTTAAGTAAACTAATTAGAATGATGTGTGTGTTAGGGCACTGACAAGGTAAGGGAATCTAAATAGAATAACGTGTGTGTTAGGGCACTGACAAGGTAAGGTAAACTAATTAGAATGATGTGTGTGTTAGGGCACTGACAAGGTAAGGTAAACTAAATAGAATAACGTGTGTGTTAGGGACTTAAAAAGTTAAGGTAAACTAATTAGAATGATGTGTGTGTTAGGGCACTGACAAGGTAAGGTAAACTATATAGAATAACGTGTGTGTTAGGGCACTGACAAGGTAAGGTAAACTAATAAGAATAACGTGTGTGTTAGGGCACTGACAAGGTAAGGTAAACTAAATAGAATGATGTGTGTGTTAGGGCACTGACAAGGTAAGGTAAACTAAATAGAATGATGTGTGTTTACGTTTTATTTATATATTTTATCATTTCATCTGTGCAGTTCATTTTACTGGAAGAAATTAATCGTTAGTATCATGTGTGGGAGGTAAGGATTTTACCATAATCTAACGACACGGAGTAAAATGCACACTGGCTACGTCAATGATTAACGTTATACTTTTACAAATAAAAATAAAAGACTTTTCTTCTCTCGTGTATGATAATATTCATATCATTTTTATGTATTAATTTGAAATTCAGTCATGTATTACTATCATTAAGCTACGATAAGTTACTTACGTCTTAAGTTAATTACTTAGTGTCAAGATATAACTTGATCTCAGAGATTCGAACAATAGACTCTCTGTTAAAGAGCCGGAAGCGCATGCCACACGACCCTGTCTATCTCTTAAAATACTTTTAGACCGACGTCTTACCAGCAGGTTGTTAACTATTTAATGTAATGATGATAATAATAATTTTTACTTCAGATCTTATACAGTGCAGTAGCACAGTTCTGTTTTACCCGTGGCCGTCTTGTCGGGTCTTGTCACAGACACATGCCCAGAGAAAAGATTACAAGACAGGAATCTTGTTCTACTTAGAAAGATATAAAACGTCCGTCAAATTTTGTATGATTACAATACTACCCCATCTCATTATACTCTTTATTGAAGAATGTAAAAATAATTTTACTAACATCTATTGTGTTACACAGCAAACTGGCTGGTTAGTTATAAAGTGGTCGAGAGGCAATTATAGAGTTAATGATTATAACAAAACAATCTGGTATAGATTTATATATATATATATATATATATTAGTCGGAAAATAGGCTATTTTAGTTTTTGAAGCTTAAATTATTGAAAGGTTTTGTGTAATTGTTTTATATATTTTTAGATGAATATTAAAGACAAAGACACATATCACAGTTTTCTATTATAGTGTATTAAGGAAACCTAGACACCAAAAAATAATCATGTAAATAAAGGTCCGGCATTGTATAAGAATAAACATGGCGTTCAAGGTTAACGCTAACGTCTTGCTTGTATCCTAAATGTCTTATTTGTTCAACTTAAATAATTAAATAAAGTACTGAATACACTCAGTACACCGCATCATTCAAGACTGCACTGAAGACACATCTTTTTAAAATGTATTTTCAAAAATAATAAAACCACATTTCTTTAAATGATTAACGTAGCTGGTGCATTGAGTATAGCGTATTGTCATTTATGTAGTTAATATGCTATGAATGTTTCTTTTTTTTATATATATATGTATTGTTGTTTCCATGTAAAGCGCTGTGAGCCTGGCTCCTTGCTGGGATAAGCGCTAAATAAATTATCATTTTATTATTATTATCTATGTTGTTAAAAGATGAAAATAGAAATTGTCTTTTACGATAGTTAGGCACCATAAAGCACCGTTGCGGTTGTATTTAAAATGTAATGTAAATTGTTCTTTGCAAAACTAACTTTGGGTGATTAATTATAGGAGATTCATTTCTTTCATTAAATTTAAATGAATATAGATCTATATTTCATATTTTATGACTTTTAATATTAGGTGCTTTGTGTTACTAGCATTTTTTAAAATAAAAGCCTTCATTGAAACTTTGTAGAAACATAAAATTTGAAGGAATAATTGAATTTTAAAATTATTTTAATTTCGAATTTAAAACATTGGTTAACATTATTTCAATGGCTATTATGTAGATATATATACTTTACATATATACTTATCACTATTAAACCAACACTGCCCCAATGAGATTTATTATCGATTTGAAAACCAATTTATTCAAGTGCTATGTCACTTGACTTCAATCCTTTTAGTCTAAATAGGGATACAAGGTCATTGAATTGTTATGTTATTTTAGGCTAAAATAAGAATTCTTTTAATTTGAACAAGCTCATTTCAGAGGATTATTTAATAACTCATAAACATTACCAAATAATATTCAATATATATTGTATAATAAACCTTCCTTTGTGGTCTACAGGAGTCGATATCTAAAATGTTTTATAAAATGATCATACGCACCTTTAAGGGAAACTACCAAGCAAAGCTCTGGTTGAATAGTTTTGTTTCTAGTATAGAACAATTTTTACCTAAAATGTTTTATAAAATTATCATACGCACATTTAAGGGAAATCACCAAGCAACAAGGCTTTGGTTGAATAGTTGTGTTTCTAGTATAGAACAGCGTGAAATGGTGATGCTAAAATATGTTAAGAAACAAGGATAGCATTTTGTTTTTGCCGCTACCCTTGTGAGGGGTACGAATCAATCTAAGGTTTTGGCCCATACAAAGACTTTATACGTGAGTGCAGAGGTCAAGCACATTGACTATGTATTTATTAATAAACGATTACATATAGAGATTTGGTCGCCTACCTGTGAGCTGCCGGGCCGTGTGGCTGTCAGCTTCTTCGGCCTGTCCGAGCGTTGATTGAAATAACATGTACGTTTACATTAAAATAGACACGAATAAATATAATAATTCCAAAAAGAATGAGATGTACGATTTATGAAAACTTTTTTTTCCTGAAGTGTAAAGCTAAATTGCAAGGGTAATCATTGAAAGACATTGATTTATCAGTTATATTGAGCACCAACCCTGATTTTCTTTTCTTTATAACTTTTTTATTCTGTGTTTCTTTTTTAAAGATTTAGGGTTATTAGTGAATAACATTTGAATAATTGGATGATTGAGAATACATAAATAAATAAAATAAAAATAGAACCTCTTACAGCGAGATTAATTGATTCCAGAAACATTCGTGAAAATGAAACCTTTTCCCATTCAAATTAAATATTAACTACGATAATGCGTTCCATGCTTAAAAATATTCTCGTTTTTCACACTTTTTTAATTGATATATTTATTCAAATATAAATACTGTGAGTGCCACAACTTGGAATACAATTGAAATTTGAAAAAAAAAACATTGAACAAATAATATTTATGACAGATAATTAATCTATTTTTTTTTAAATAGAAAACGATCTACAGAGATTTGTTACTCTAGAAGATCATGACTTTTTAACAGAAAGCAGTTACCTCTACTCTAGAAGATCATGACTTGTTGACAGATAGCGGTTACCTCTACTCTAGAAGATCATGACTTGTTGACAGATAGCCGTTACCTCTACTCTAGAAGATTATGACTTGTTGACTGAATGCAGTCACTTCTACTCTATAAGGTCATGACGTGTTGACTGATTGCAGTCACCTCTACTCTAAAAGATCATGACTTGTTGACTGATAGAAGTCACCTCTACTATAAAAGAGCATGACTTGTTGACTTACACGTGATTGATTCATAGACTCACTTATAACCATTCTATAAATGAAACCGTGACCCCGGTGTGAACTATAAATAGATTGGCTCTATTAAGTATATTTATTAGTTTGCTACAGATATGGTTTTAAAAAGTTGTAAGTTGTGTGTGTCTATTTTAATTTACTTTCTATGCTATTAAATGATCGTAAGGGAATTTAATTTTCACGTCAGCCATGCATACCACCAAGCACCACCAAGCACCACCAAGCACCGATGCTTTTGTTTAAGAAATTTTTTTATTTATTTGTTCTTGACTCAAATTACTTTGGACAATTAATGATACGAATCTTTTATTCTTAAAATTGTCTTTATTAATACGTTATTTATATTTTGAGGACACTTATAGACTCGTGAATCGTAGTTCTTTGTAGGAACGTAACATAAAAAAAGGTTTGAAACATCAAATACTAGTTGAAAATTGGATTTTAAAATACTATATATTTGGAATTTAAAGAAAACTATAAAATGTATAGATTAAATTTAGCATAGCTGCTTACTTTACTTTTTCAATAAGTATAGAAAATCTCTAAATGTTGAATCGAACCAGAGAATCAGTCTGTTATATTCAAATGCTATTTCACTTGATCTCGATCCCTATAAATAGGGATACAATGTTAATGAAATGTGTGGATTATCCTACCTCAATTCAAATATACTCAGTTCGCAGGTTCATAGAATGATTCTTTAAAATTCATAATTTATAGTAGATAAATATTGTATATTACACTTGTCTTTGTTGTCTACAAGAGAGAATATTTAATATTTTACATCAAATGGTTATACGTCAGCTTCTTCTTCTTCTACATATTGTTTTGGCCTGAGACTTAAACTCTTAAGGCATTGACCATTACCTGGGCGACATGCTTTACCTTCTGACCAGTGTCTCAAAACACTTTACTTACGTGGGGCTCTTTTTACCTCCCTAACCACCTAGGCTATGTCTAGCGTTGGACACGAAATTAACAGGTGTAGTTCTGTTTTAGAGGCTAGGCCGCAATGACTTCAGTTAGAGTCCCTGTTAATGTCTAGCCTGTTCGCATTGATTCACTAAACTCTGGTGTTTCTGACCCAAACTCCACGACTGTTCGGATGGATTTTGCCTAGGCATGTCAGCGAAAAACCACTTGCAGTCGTATTGTCAGCCCACGGCTGGTACCACTTGTTCCGCAAGATATCTTTTAGCCAGGTCTTTTCTCCGAGATACGTGACTGGGATGTCTGGTTGGGGCTGGGTCATCATGGTTTTCACCAAGGAGTATGATTTTTGTTACCTGTCTCGGGATAAACTGCGCTGTTACCTTATCTCACAGTCTTTCGATCTTAACCACATCATCTAATAATGAAGACAATTATATACATGTGTATATAGAATTTAAAAAAAAATAAAATTACTCCTTTTTATTTTTGTTGTGACTATAAAAGTAACATATTTTATGGGGAAACGTTTATATAACACATTTTTATGGGTAACGTAATTGAATTCAAAGAACAGTTTAATTTGATGAAATGACAGTCGAGTTGACCTCAATTATCAATAACAGGGATACAACACCAAGGAAATTACCTGCAGTCTTTCTAGAGTGCATGTAAGAGGAATCCTTTTAAGAAAATGAAGAGTAAAAAATAATTAAAGCACATTTCTTTTCATGTTATGGTAGCTTATGTGTAACCTACTATAATTTAAGTGGTTTTTATGATATGAATGTTTATTCAATTGTTATATATATCTTATTATATTCATGTACCTATCTTTGAGCCCAGTTCCTTACTCAGATACATCGATATATAAATAACCAATGTGTTTTTATTGTTATGATACACCTACAATAAGAACATTACATACGTTTAGCACTAATTTTATCAAATAGTCGTTCTTCTTATTGGATAACACCTTTCACTTGTGATAAATGTCAGAGATAACAACTATCACCTGTGATAAATGTCAGAGATAACAACTATCACCTGTGATAAATGTCAGAGATAACAACTATCACCTGTGATAAATGTCAGAGATAACACCTTTCACTTGTGATAAATGTCAAAGATAACAACTATCACTTGTGATAAATGTCAAAGATAACACCTTTCACTTGTGATAAACGTCAGAGATAACACCTTTCACTTGTGATAAATGTCAAAGATAACAACTATCACCTGTGATAAATGTCAGAGATAACAACTTCACTTGTGATAAATGTCAAAGATAACAACTTCACTTGTGATAAATGTCAAAGATAACAACTTCACTTGTGATAAATGTCAAAGATAACACCTTTCACTTGTGATAAATGTCAAAGATAACACCTTTCACTTGTGATAAATGTCA
>MUZC01001381.1:33145-61025 GCA_002072015.1 Radix auricularia
TGTGATAAATGTCAGAGATAACAACTATCACCTGTGATAAACGTCAGAGATAACACCTTTCACTTGTGATAAATGTCAAAGATAACAACTTTCACCTGTCATAAATTTCAGAGATAACACCTTTCACTTGTGATAAATGTCAAAGATAACACCTTTCACTTGTGATAAATGTCAAAGATAACACCTTTCACTTGTGATAAATGTCAAAGATAACAACTATCATCTGTGATAAATGTCAGAGATAACACCTTTCACTTGTGATAAATGTCAGAGATAACACCTTTCACTTGTGATAAATGTCAGAGATAACAACTATCACCTGTGATAAACGTCAGAGATAACACCTTTCACTTGTGATAAATGTCAAAGATAACAACTTTCACCTGTGATAAATTTCAGAGATAACACCTTTCACTTGTGATAAATGTCAGAGATAACAACTATCACCTGTGATAAACGTCAGAGATAACACCTTTCACCTGTGATAAATTTCAGAGATAACACCTTTCACTTGTGATAAATGTCAGAGATAACAACTATCACCTGTGATAAATGTCAGAGATAACACCTTTCACTTGTGATAAATGTCAAAGATAACAACTATCACCTGTGATAAATGTCAGAGATAACACCTTTCACTTGTGATAAATGTCAGAGATAACAACTATCACCTGTGATATATGTCAGAGATAACACCTTTCACTTGTGATAAATGTCAAAGTTAAAAACTATCACCTGTACAAAATGATGATCATGTCCAGTACAACATGATGACCATGTCCAGTACAAAATGATGACCATGTCCAGTACAAAATGATGACCATTCAACAAGTGTACATTGTGTAATATAAGTGAAATTCAGTGACACCTAAAGTGAACAAATTCAAAATGGATTATTATGAAAAATTTACCGCCATAGCTGAAAAATATGGACTACATGGCAAAGAACTACGTGAATTCGTTGAAGAGAAAGTAGCCAAAGAAGAAGAAAAAGAAAAGCAAGCTATTGAAAGAGAAGAAAGAAATGCAAGAAGAGAAATAGAAAGAGAAGAAAGAAATGCAAGATTGGAAGTGGAGCAACTGAAAAATGAAAATCTGAAGTTACAGATTAATTTACAGGAAAGAGATCACAATCCAGGTAACAACACAAATGAAAGGCCAACAACAAACGAAATAATTAAAGTTAAGAAATAAGATAGCAAAAAGGAGAAGATAGATGTTTATTTGGACTACTTTGAATCAGTTATGAATGTAAAGGGAGTTGAAGAGACAAATTGGCCTACACAGCTTATGACAAAACTTACAGGCGAAGCTTTTGAGGCATATAACAGTATAGCAAAAAATGATAGGAACATTTATAAAAATGTAAAAAAAGGCCCTATTATTCCATTTTGGAAAATCTGAAAATGACTACAGAAGAGAATTTCACGAAATCAGAATAAAAAGGGACAAAGACCCACAAATAATTGTGCACGAAGCGCAAGTAAAACTGACAAAATGGCTAGAGCTGGCAGCTATAGACACCAACGATCCCAGAGCCATACTGGACATGGTTTTAATAGATAAATTTTTGGAGAACGCAACACCAGCATTATTCACTTATTTAGCTGACAAGAAAATTCGAACCCAGACTGAACTAACAAATTCTCTAAGAACATTCAAGGACTCACATCCCGAAGTTGAAATGGACAAAAGACATGATTTCTTGGCAACAGTCCAAAACAACAAACCAGAAATCATTTGCTACTACTGCGGCAAGAGAGGTCACCTTGCAAGACACTGTTATTTCAACAAAGGACAGACTTCACCCAAGGTCAGCCCAACACGAAACAACATAGAAACAAGTTATGGACAGGGTCAATTTGAAAGAGAAAACAAAAAATCTTGGAGAGGAAGACATAATCACAATTTAAACTATAGAGATTATGATCAAAACAAAAAAGCATGGAGAGGTAGATATGACTTTTATTCAAGAAACAGAAATTATAATAAAAAATATGGAAAAAATGATGAACGAAACTTGGACAGTAGGAAAAAAATAAATCGAGAAGACACACGTGCCAGTGATACAGTGGCAGCTATTAATAGCCAAGGACGACTTAAATTTTACCCCGTGTATGTCAACAACAAAAAATGCATGTGTCTACGGGACTCAGGCTGCACAACAATTGTAGCACACGGCAGGATAGTAGAAAAAGAAGACTATGATGGCAAAACAGACACACTGACGATGGCCAATGGGACAAAAATAGATTGTCCAACTGCTATACTCAACATCAACACACCCTGGTTTCATGGTGAAGTTAGAGCAAGAGTTCTAAAGGATGCAATTTGCGACCTAATTGTAGGCAACATTGAAGGTGTTGTTGATTATGCAGATGAAATGTACAAAGAATGGCACGACAACAATTACCAAATATGTGCCAATGTAGAAACAAGATCCTCCACAAGAAGAAAAGAGAAGACAGACATTGAAATTGATGAAAATATTCAAATAGGAACTACACTAATGTCGAATCAAGAATTTAAAAAACTTCAAGAGGAAGATGAAACAATAAACGAATTAAAAATGAAACTCATCAATGATAGTCAAACAGACCACAACAAACATTACAAACTACACAGAGGAATACTGATAAACATTGATCAAGCTAGAAAAAGTAAAAGAGTGGTTGTTCCTGAGAGACTGCAAGAAACCATAATAAAAATGGCACATGACAGTCCGCTAGGAGGACATTTCGGCGCCAAGAAGACAATTGCTTCAATAGCAGATAATTTTTATTGGCCTGGCATGATTAAAGAAATAAAAGGATACATCAAGAAATGTACTGTGTGTTTACGACACAACCCAAAAGATGGAAAGCACACAGCACCAATACAGTCTTCCGACAAGGCAAATTTCATGTTTGAGAAGATTGCCATAGACCTGATTGGACCATTCAAAAAGATGTCAAAGAAAAAACATAGATATGCATTGACTATAGTTGACTTAGCCACTAGATGGGCAGAAGCTATTCCACTAAAACAAATAGATGCAGAGAGTATTTGTACTTCACTACTCAATGTATTCAGCAGATATGTGTTTCCCCAAACCATTCTTTCGGAAAATGGCAGTCAGTTCAAAAGTCAAATGACAAAAGCTATCATGAATATGCTAAACATCACTCAAGTGCACATCACTATTTACCACCCACAATCAAATGGAGTGATTGAAGACTAAACAAAACAATCAAGAACATGCTAACAAAAATTACAGTAGACCATGAAGACAAATGGCATGAATATTTACCTTTAGTGCTATTTGCATACAACAGCAGCAAACATGAAAGTACAGGTTTCACTCCTTTTGAACTAATGTTTGGCCAAAATCCTGCAAGCACCTTGAAAAACTTCAAAGAAAGACTAATAAGCAAACAAGATGCTATACAGGACAGATACCAGTTGAGGTCAGACACTAGAGATAAAATACCCTACAGTATCGAGACCGCTAAACAGATACTAATCAAACAGTGTACAAGACACAGAAATATTAAAAATAAAAACAGACAATTGAGAACACTTGAACCAGAACAACAAGTATTAGTGTTGTTGCCAAACACAAAAAATGAAAACACATGGGAAGGTCCCTACAATATTGAAAGAAACGTGAGTGATGTGACATACAGTGTCAATATCAAAGGAAATGTGAAAACATTGCACATTGATAAACTAAGAGCACATGGTGATAATAAAGAAGAAAGACAAACAATAAATGTCATTAGCAAACTTGAAGATGATTATGACATGGATGCAACAACAATGAAATGCTCTCACATAGAAAACATATCACATGATACACCATATTTTATGAAAAATAGACTACTGAGAATATTTCAAAATCACAAAGATGTCATCAGAAAATAAACGGGAAACACAAAAACTGCAAAACACAAAATACAACTATTACAGCACGAACCCTTCAAGGCTAAAGTATATCCTATTCCAATAGCTTACAGAGACGCTGTACAAAAAGAAATAGATTATCTTCTCAAAGAAAACAAAATAAGAAGAGCAGTTGAAGCAAATTATACATCGCCAACTGTGATAGTAAAGAAACAAAATGGCAAGATTAGGCTATGCTGTGACTATAGACAATTAAACAGCATAACAAAATTAGATCATGAACCCTTTGGAGATCCAAGAGATATTGTGGATACAATCGGAAATTCAATTTTTTTTACAACACTTGATCTAAACAGAGGGTTTTGGCAAATAAATATGGATCCCACCTCTGTCAAATACATCTGTCAAATACACTGCCTTTATAGCCATGGATGAGGTGTATGAATGGCTAGTTATGCCATTTGGCCTAGTAAACAGCACAGCAACGTTCAGTAGATTCATGAAAACAATGTTAAAAGGCATTCCCAATGTCGTACATTATGTTGACGACATATGCATACATTCTAAGGATTGGGAAACACATATAAAAACATTGGAAGCAGTACTAAAAAGGCTTAAGGAGCACAATGTAACGATCTCACCTGAAAAGATAAACATTGGGAGAAGATACATAGACTTTCTAGGATACAGAATAGGAGGAGGGAAAGTCACTACCACTTCAGACAATGAAATTAAAATTTTCAACTTATCCATCCCAAAATCAAAAAAGCAAGTACAAGCCCTGCTAGGACATTGCAATTTTTACAGACCATTCATAGAAAAATATGCTGAGATTGTACACCCATTAACAGAAATAATGAGACAAACAGATGGAAGAAAATTTCAATTTTTAGGAGAATGCTATAAAGCATTAGAAAAAAATCAAGCAAGCATTTAGGAAAAAACCCATTTTAGTAGCACCTCAATGGGACAAAGAATTTATTGTTTCAACCGATGCATCTTCCATTGCATTAGGAGCCTATCTGATGCAGGAGCATGATGGTGTTTTGCACCCGATACAGTATCTTAGCAGAAACTTAACAAAGACTGAACACAACTACAGTACAATAGAGAGAGAATGTCTAGCCATAATATGGGCTCTACAGAAGCTACAAAAATACCTACTAGGTAGAAAGTTCACCCTACTAACAGACCACAAACTACTTGTGGCATTTAACAAGAAAAGGACAATGTGGTTGCTGACGTACTTAGCAGAGTGATAACAAATAAAGACACTCAATAAAAAAGAAGGAAAACAGAAGCCAACCGACTTATTCAAGATGCTGAACTTGATATTGTCAACAGAAACACTGATGTTCGTGATTAGTGAATTACTGAACCTTTAAGAGACTGATGAAGCATTGACAAACTATTATTTTGAATTCATACCCATTGTAATGTTATTTTTATAACATAATTTTCTGTGGATTAACTTTGTAATCAATGTTTTACATTATTTCAGCTAAGAGCATATTAAATTACTTTGTATCCATAAAGGAACATGTGAGATCACCGCATATTATAAATTAATTATCTATATGTCCTAAAGTGGATTCAAAATAGCATTGAATTAAATATAGTATAATATGGACAAGCATAGCTGATGATTATATCCATCAGTCACATTTTAAAATATTTTTTGACTTGTTGTAAAAACAATGTTTATTGTGCATTTTATGCTTAATATTTCTAGCTATAAATAGACTGTAAAAACAGACATAGTATTGGTGGGACAGCTTAAGCGTGACAACCCATGAACGCCTCTGTAATGTTTAACTTTTGTTGTGAGTGTTAAAGACAACGTTATTTTCAAATTGTTGTCTAATTTTTTTGTTATGACCCAAAAATATATTTTGGTAAAACATTTTTTTTGAAGAAGGGGGATGGATGTCACGTGAAAATGTGCGGTGTGTCATGGTCAAAAGGAGGTCAAGAAAAGGTCACGGGTGAATGTTCACGAGAACACAGAGAGAGGGAGAGAGTTTGAAGAGCCAGAGAGAGATGGCTGTGCTGTGTTGGGACTGATAAGCTCTTTTTGTAGAAAGTGTACATACGTTAAGTTGCGGCATTAAAGACTTCTTTGTTTACAAAGAACCAGGACTTTAATGTTATTGTGGTGTGGAAGAGATTGCTGTCAATTAACGTTCGCAAAGTGCGAAACGGAGCACACTGTTACATAATTTGGGTCAGAACCGGTCATCCATGTTACATTGGTGTGAGAACGGACCATCCTGTTACAAATACACAGACACACACACTTATACACACACATACACTTATACACACACACACACACACACTTATACACACACACATACACACACACATATACACAAACACACATACACATACACACACATACACATACACAGACACACACACTTATACACACACACACACATCACACACACAAACACACACAGACACACACACATACACATACACAGACACACACACACACTTATACACACATACACACATACACACACACACATACACACACACATACACACACACACATACACACACATACACATACACAGACACACACACTTACACACACACACAAATACACATACACAGACACACACACTTATACACACACACTTACACATACACAGACACAAACACTTATACACACACACACACACACATACACATACACAGACACACACACTTATACACACACATACACACGCACACACACATACACACACACACTTATACACACACACACACACATACACATACACAGACTCACACAATGATACACACACACACATACACAGACACACACACTTATACACACACATACACAAACACACACATATACACACACACACCACACACACACACACACAAATACACATACACAGACACACACACTTATACACACACACACACACATCACACACACAAACACACACATACACACACACATATACACACACACACACATACACACACAGAGAGACACACACACACATACACAGACACACACACATACACATACACAGACACACACACACACTTATACACACACATACACACATACACACACACATACACACACACATACACACACACATACACATACACAGACACACACACTTACACACACACACATACACATACACAGACACACACACTAATACACACACACTTACACATACACAGACACACACACTTATACACACGCACTTACACATACACAGACACAAACACTTATACACACACATACACACGCACACACACATACACACACACACTTATATACACACACACATACATACACATACACAGACTCACACACTGATACACACACACACATACACACACACACACATACACATACACACACACACACACTTATACGCACACACATGGACAACAAAAAAACCAACAAAATTACAACAAAAAGTGTCTTAACACTTAAAAGTTTCTTTAAAAATTATTAAAGGTTTGAAGATACGGTTATTGCAAATTGAATTCTAAGGTATAAACATGTGTTTTAACAAATAACTTTGTGTTGTTACTCCCTGCACATATTACCTTTCTGTTTCTTGAACTTGAACTGTCCCTTAACCCGACGCTGGGTCGTTGGGGCACCATTTTGAGCTGCGCACTAACTCCTGTCAAGCGTCACGGTTCTGAGCTGCCTTCTGGGAATCGCTAAATGAAAGGCCGGTCCTCTCTTTGATGTTGTCCTCCCAACTCTTCCTTGGTCTGCCTCTTTTCCTTCTTCCCTGGACTGTGCCTTGCAATATCGTCTTTGAGAGATCTCCAGATCTTGACACGTGTCCGTACCATCTTAGTTTCCTCTTTTTAATTGAGGTGAGAAGGTCCTCGTAAGGGCCAATGACAGCACTTATTTTGTCGCGGACCACTTCGTTCGTGATGTGCGCTGTGTAGGAGATGTTTAACACCTTTCGAAAACATCTCATCTCGAGCGCACTAATTCTTTTTTATAGGTCTGTGGTGAGCGTCCAAGCCTCACAACCATAGAGGAAGACTGACATCGCCAGAGAGCAGTAGTAATTAATATTCGAAAAATTTAATAGCGATAGGGGCTTGAACAAAAGACCAACAGAAGAAGGGGTGTGTCTATAGATAATCAGTAATAAAGGGACCGTCCATATAGTTCTTCACGCTATGTTTGACCATTTTCCATTTTTCTCCCTCCCCCTTGTAATAAATCGTCACAAATCTCGTAGTTCTTGATTTAAGTACGACACACTTTCCATTTTTGTTTTTATTTTTAAAAACAATTTATAATGTAACAGAAAACCCCGTGACGTAACACATGGCAGAAAATCAATCCTCCCTGTCGCAAACTGTCACACTTCCTTACAACCCCTCCCACCCCTCTGGGGTGTTACTTACTTTATGGACCGCCCCTAAGAAGGCGTTTGCATTTGTACATGGGCCACACCCTCTCATTTTTTAATGTAAAAAAAATTAAAATCAATAAAAATTTTAATACGGACCACGAAGTTGTGAAAAGAAAAGTTTTAAAGTAACTAACTTGAAAAGTTCATGTTTTCTCTCCCCAAGCAAGCTGCAAGTGACGACTTTATAAATTAATTGAATAAAAAAACATGAATTTTAAAAAATTTAATTCTCGAAAAACAAGAAATTAACCTTTGTGAAATGCCAGGTAACCTTAATGTCATGAAAATAAAAATTAACACTAACTCACCATACTCGTTAAGCGAAACACTCGTTAAGCGAAACACCTTTCCCCAAACAATCAGTTAGTTCCATTCTAAAAATATACATTTTTATGTTAATTCAAATAATGTTACTTCTCAATTTTAAAACGTCGGTATAAAATTGTTCAATATGTAAATAAGATTTAATTTTTCTATTTTGTCTACACATTTTCTGGTTATTTACCATGCGGCTTTCATGCAAAATGAACATTTAAAAAACCGAAATATATGTATTTTGTAAACTTCCATCATTATTGACGAGTAATGCACTTGGTTGTGTTCGGGCATCGTGGCGCCTGAAGTGCCTACGTTTTTCAATAGCCCACCTTTTTTATGTAATTTTCCAAACTATATAATAAGCCACACTATTAACGGCTTTTTTTACATCGCTCCCTTTTCCAAAATGTCCGTATTTTTAAAACTACTTTGGTTATTGCTGTGCGTGTGTCATTTGTGGCATTTAATAGCTTATATTGTTGATAAAGTGACTACAAGGGCGCCTACTGCGCCCACTTTTTTTTTCAAAAGCCCAATTAACTTTAGTGAATGTTATTGCATGCGTTCGAATCAGTGCTCTTTTAAAATCATTCTCTTTTCGAACATTAAAATATAAATGACGTCACACAATAGATTACGGCGAGAAACACAGCATGCTCTATTAATCTCGAAACCAAAATTATACCCAAATTAAGCATTGAAAAAAATTACTGCACGAAAAATAACTCTTTTCGAACGTCTGCATAAAAATTGCTGCCATATTTATGAGAAATGTTTCTCTGGAGTTAGATGGTCCAAAAAGACGGGACTTTCCACAAAATAATATTAATGCAATGGTTTGTACTCTTACATAAATTATTACACTCGAGACCAACGCATTTCGTGAATGAATCGTGAACAACAAAGATGGAGATAACGCCAGAGACAAACTGTCACTAATTTGTTTTTGGGCCGCTTTCTCACTTGTAGGCCTTAATTAATAGCCGATCCTCTCTCACAATGATAACATTGAAGTCTCTGGTAACACAATTAGCTTTAATCCAATACTTGAACTTATGAACACTCTTTTTACATAGTCATATACATCGGTGGAACAATTTCAGTTTTTATTCAATCTTTCCACACTTGTAACTGCCTCGCAAAGCTTTCTGGTCTCGCATACAACACGAAACCTCTCTCCACCAATCATATATGAAATAATATCACGTGACATTCATCCCTTTTTCAAAAAGAAAATGTTTTTTAACATAAAAAATTTTTGGTTATAACACAATAAAATTAATCTTACATAAAATATTCCTTGCAATTTAACTATTCATTCTTTGCAAAAATAAAATGCATACAATATCTAGACATAAAATTCAAGAGAGAAAAATCTGCAGCACTTCTGATCTGAAATAAATGAAACTGAAATTTTAACACACCTGTAATATTGTGCAACTGAAATGACTTGTAATAAGCATAACAAATGAAAGGGACTACAAGGGCGCCTACTGCGCCCACTTTTTTTCAAAAGCCTATTTAACTTTAGTAAATGTTATTGCATGCGTTCGAATCAGTGCTCTTTTAAAATCATTCTCTTTTCGAACATTAAAATATAAATGACGTCACACAATAGATTACGGCGAGAAACAAAGTCATTTTGTTTTTCTTTCTTATGCATTTACAGAATGTCTGTATTTGTTGTTATTCTGCTTAGAATGTCAGCAACAACATTGTCGTTTCCTTTCACAGATTTGATATCAAATTTTTAATCTGCCAATAGTATTGCATACATAATTAACATGATTTTGATTAGTGATGCTTTCGTCGACGAAAATTATAACTAAATACTTCGTCAACGAAAATGTTGAAATTTTCGTTTACGAGAACTAAAACTAAAACTAAAATTAGCAGCAAGACTAAAACCAGACGAAAATTAAATCTGATAGACAAAAGACTGAAAAAAAAACTGAAACTAAAATTCCCCAACGAAATAAAAACTAAAATCTCCATTTATCGTTCTTTTCCGTTACTGCAGTCTGCGATATTCTAGGAAATAATTTTGACCTAATTTCCTTGATGATCGCGCATGCGCATCAACTGGGCGATGATATATGTCATGAAAATAATACAATTATTAAACGTTGAAAGTTGACAATGACAACAGCAGTAACTGGTGTTGGTGGGAGTAAGTGGACGCCCAAACTCGAGTGATGTTCGGGATTATTTCACGTACCGTATAGATTTAAAAAAAAGACAAAAGTGAATGTTTGGGGATTAACGACGTTAAGAAATGTGAACGACTGCTCGTGGGGAGGAATCCTACAAATCTAAATCGGCATTTAAAAGCTTGCCACAAGAAAGAAAATGATGCCATGGAAGAGAAAGAGAAGAATAAAGTAGCGGCAGCACCCAATAAGTTAACAAAGTTGCCAGCTGCCAACTCTTCTGCCTCAATGAAACTTACCGACATGTTTGGTAATAAACTTATATAAACAAATATTCTGCACAGTCTGCGGAAAATATTTCCAGAATGCAACCTCTGACACGATTCATAGTGAAAACTGGTGTTTCCACGTCGTTGGTAAATAATCATGCATTATTTATTTCTTATTAGTTACTACTACTACTTCTTTGAACCTTTAAACAAAAAGTCACACAAAGACACATGTGACATATTATATCTGTAGTATCATAACCTCATGAACATTAAATAATAATTGTAAAACACAAATTTTTCATAATAATTTTATTAATATGGGCAACAGTATTTCTAATTTTATTATGGGACAGGACAGGGCTTGGCTTAAGAAAAATAATTGTTGGCGTACTTTAAAAAGTTACAATTTGTACACATTACAGCTAAAATAGCAAAAAATTTAAATGTTATTAATTTCATTGAATTAATATAAGAATGAATAAAAATGGCTGTTTATTAGTGCAAAATAATTAATATGCAATTATTAAATGTAAATTGTAAAATAATTACAATAATGAAATAATTCAATTTACATGTACAGGTCGAGCATGAGGCATTCAGAGAGTTCTGCAAGGCAATGGATCCAAAGTTTTAAGTACCAAGCCTTACAGCTATACAAACGGCTTTAAAATCGGCGCGTGAAGAACTCAAAAAGAAAGTTAAAGAGAATATACAACATGCCCGGCGTCTTACCCTTTGCTTCGATATTTGGTCAAAAAGGGGCCTTACGGCAGCGTTCCTTAGTGTTTCGGCTTGTTTGTACAATTTAATTTATAAGCAAGGTGAAAATTTAACACTGAATTAGTTTACTTTTAGTCATCCTCATAAAGGTGAAAAGATTGCTGCTAAAGTTAGCGATTGCTTCGAAAAATGGGGTATAAAAACTAGCCAAGTCATGCTAGTTATAACGGACAATGGCGCTAACATGATACATGTTTGTTGATAGATGCGAAACTGCCACAGGCACATATTCTGATTCTGATGAGGAAGAGGATTATGAGGTTGACAATATTAATGAAGATAAAGACTATGAGGATGCAAGGGCAGAAACGACTGTTGATGGTCACTATTTGAAATTGAAACGCATGGCATGTATGCCTCATAATATGCAGCTAGTTGTTAATGAGATGTCAAAGTGTGCTGCCATAAAATTTAAAACCGATACTTGATTTAGCAAGGAGTATGGTTGAAATGTTTAGAAAATCATCTGTTGCAATCCAAAAGCTAGTGTTGCAGAGCCAGATAACTCTTTTTGCAGATTGTCTGACAAGATGGTCAAGCACATTCCTTCTACTGCAGTGACTAATTGAACTGAAGGTTAGTGTGAATGCAGTAGCGGGAGAAATGGAATGGGACACTCTTCTTTCAAGTGAATGGAAAAAAATAGTTCAGTTACTGAAGCTTCTGCAATCATTTGCCGAACATACACGTTTACTCGAAGGCGATAAAGTTGTTATGTCATCAGTAATTCAAGCACTTATGGACATAGAATATCATCTTCTTGAGGCACAGTCTGATCAAGCTCTGGACGCATCACTAAAAGAGCTAGTAGTCACCCTTTTGGATGAATTGAGGCGACGACTTGAGTTTGCGTTGGAACCAGATTCTGATATTTTTGGACTATACCTTCTGCAGCTTGCTTGCTTGATCCTACCACTGTGTCAGCACTGTTCTTTTCAGGAAAAGGGCATCTTCTAAATTCCGCAAAACAGTTTTTGCTGCGAGAAGAAACTGCTTCAGCAGCAGCAGCCGCAGTAAGTGCACAGCTTGGTCAAGTGATTTCAGTTGTTTGTCAGCCTACTCCTAACCGAAATATCACTGCAACTGCGTCTCCTGATAGCGTTGGTTCAACAGCCCTGACTACATCTTGATCTCCCCTCAAGCACTTCAAATCCCGGACGCAACACATTGCGAACACCCCACCCATCACTAATATTATATCTGCAGTTCGTGGGCCTGAAGACGAACTGGAAGATTATTTGCTGCACTATCAAGAATCTGCCAAATCAGTCAGTGAGAATGGCAATGGTTTTGTTTTGTTTTGATGCTTAGTCTTCACTCTTCAAGTGAACTGTTGTTACTTAGTTTAGTTAGTTAAGAGTTCTAGGTCTTAGAATGAATACATTTGTTTTTAATTTTGACTTACGTTTTGGTTTCTTATTATTATTATGCTTCAGTTGTTGCTGTTTTTTGTATATGCACTGCAAGTCTGCTAGTCTACAACATAGACAAAAATTGAGTATTGGCATTGGCACATAACGCAATGTGACTTTTAATGTGACAATGGAGTGAATGGATTCAGTCTCAGTACACTGAGCTGTCATCTCTGTGACTACTATTATTATGCTTCAATTTGTTTCAACAATTGATCATGAACAATGACGTTATTAGCTATTGGTATTTACAAGACTAAAACTAAAAGTGAAACTAAAAAGAATAAGACGAAAACTAAAACTCAGGTGTTTTAGTTTCAGTCGACGAAAAATTGAAAAATTGAGCTCAAAACTCAAACTAGACTAAAAATAAAATTATTACAGAAAAAACGAAATAAAAAATAATACTAAAATAGGCCCTGGGACTAAAACAAAACTAATTTTGATCAATATTCTAAAATCTGGTAAGATGTTCAATGCATATAATCATCAGGTAAGCTTGTTAATACCATATTATAACTTTTTTTTTTATAACTCTATAGAATTATTTTACCATATCTACATATAATTATGACACTTAAATAACACCATGTATTGATCACAAATGTTCAATTATGAATAAAAAATACTGCAAGCTAATCTGAAATGAAAGAATGTATGACATTACAGAAAATTTACTTTAAGGAAGCAATATAATTAGAAAAACTATGATATAACAATTGGTATAAATTAAACTCGATGGACTTTTAATGCTTTTTTTTCAGCCTATCAAAGGTTTAATATTACATCAACCATGACCAGGATCGTATACATTAACAATCCTAATTCTAGATTCTTGAATAAGTCTCTTGGCTT
The DNA here is from genome assembly GCA_002072015.1 of Radix auricularia. NCBI lineage: Eukaryota > Metazoa > Mollusca > Gastropoda > Lymnaeidae > Radix > Radix auricularia. The sequence continues at coordinate 47,245 of MUZC01001381.1, forward strand.
TTGAGATAGCATGTTTACCTCAAGACAGAGGCGTCACTAGGGTTGGTGTCACAAGGGGCGGTAGCTTATGGTGTCACCCGGGGCGGTAGCTCATGGTGTCACCTCATCATGATTTAACCCATAGAAATCCTACGAGTTTTCCTGTGCCAAATAACGGGAATATATAGAATTTTACGGTCTGGTGTCACCCCCCTATGGTGTCACCCGGGGTGGCCCGCCCCCTCCGCACCCACCTAGCGACGCCACTGCTTCAAGATATGTTTTAAAAGCTTCGACTAGATGAGTAATTAATTAAGATAAACTTTTATCCGAAAACTACTGTCTGCTTCTCTGTTTCTGATTCTGTATCCTCTACGACCAATGATACTTCCTACTTCAGATGATTCTACTTTAATGGTCTCAGACTCAACATTACCATCTCTGTGATTCCAACATTCATCTCTTCTGCCATATCTTTGATTGACATTAGTGGCTACAGTATTACTAGATTTTGATTTTTCTGTTTTCATTTCTTCTTTGCTGAGTTTCATTTTTATTTCACTATAGACTAAACCCTTTATAAACGAGACATAGCTATAACAATGTTCATTATTTTACGCAGAGCAAGAGAATCCAAATATAAGATTTTAAGCTTATTTTCGATAAGTCGAAATGCGCTATTGTATCCGTTTTGTCCGTCTGTCCGTCCGTCCGTCAGTCATTACCCTAGATCTCAGCATCCATAAGTCCTAGACCCATGATGTATATATGTTTTTGTATGTCCTGACCTGCCATTTGTGCATCAACACTCAGTTACTCGATCCGACATCTAGTAGTGGCAGTAGAGCTCCTGGAAGTATGGAAGTTCTAAACACTTGATGTATATCACAAGAGTTCCTACCACCTCCAACACACACGAATTCCTACCACCACCAACACTGTGATGAGATTTGTGCGGACTCTTAGACTCAGTAACCCCTGGCGACTGAACCACCCCGAGAGGAGGGGGGGGGGGGAAACCAGCCATCGCAAAAGTTGACAGAAATGCGTGCATACTTTCCGCTACGGGGCTGAATAAAGGTAGTCCTAAGACCATTGGTCATATTTTTGGACACAACCAATCGAGGATAAGGGAAATCACATGACCATCAAAAATATAAACCGTGCACAGACACCAATCCAGCCACGGGGTATTCTTCAGACAAGATCGGTCACCGTGCTATTTCGCGGAAGAGCCAGCAATCGCCAGTCTAGTAAGGGTGAACTCTTATCTTATTTTATTCATGCATTATTGATTATCACTTGTATTTTGTTATGGCCGATTGATATCAATCCTGGCCGATTGACATGGATTTATTACCCCACGGGACACATTGTACCGTGTTGGGACCCATGTATATTGTTTTACAATAACATGTTTGCTTAAATTATAATATGCCTGCACACGCGATCTCCACCAAATAGGTGGAGCAGCGTGTGTGGATGTCTAATTATATCTTTAGTTATGTAGATCGTTTTATTAAATTGCTGAACTCACGTATGAGGCGTTCGCCAAATAGGCCGACGCCCGTGAAAGTAAGCATACAAAATTAATCAAATTAGTATGTCAAAATTGTTATCCCCTTCTGGCGGCTTGCTCTGAACGGCTTGTCGTGGAAGGAGGAAAGTCATAGATCTATGGAATAGAAGATTCCCCGAGTCTTATTTCTATTTCCATAGACTGGTTCCTGGTACGCCCGAGTCAGATAGCCTACGTCTGAATTCCCGGAATACGACCAGAGGTACTACACACTTGAAGCTGTCGGACCACCGTCCCCCTTCTTGTGTATGATTGCTGTACACACTTGAAGCTGTCGGACCACCGTCCCCCTTCTTGTGTATGATTGCTGTAGAGTCGTCACAGAACCCTGAGCTCTGCAACCGTCCGGTTATCGGTGTTTTTTTTCGCCGGTGAACCGAAGCCGTCCCTTGGACGAAGATCCTTAGCCAACACGTGGATAGAAGTTCCAGCGTGTAAGGTCGACCCCGATCGACATCTCATCCTACACTTGGTTCATCAACTCAGCTGACTGCTTCATTGGTTATCAACTCAGCTGACCACGTCATTGTTTATCAACTAAGCTGACTGCTTCATTGATTATCAACTCAGCTGACCCCGTCATTGTGTATCAACTCAGCTGACCACGTCCTTGTTTATCAACTCAGCTGACCGCTTCAGGTTTGTCAACACGAGAGACCTACCGCCGAGAGCACAGTCATCACGTCACCTGGAGACAGAACTAGGTCGCTGCGTGATACAGACACCGTAAAACATCTCAGCGCTAGGGGCGGGACTGACCTCGAGAGCTGACGTCATCCAGCACGGCGCAGCAGACCACCAGTGACCGGGGACTACACACCTTTAATTTAAGTATTATATATAAAGAAACATTGGCATAGGGCAGGCCGTAATGATGACTTCTAGATAGCCTATTCATTATTTGTTTAAATAAGTTAACATAAGGGCACCTCGGTATCCGCCCAGTAATTGGTCATTGTATATATTGTAAATTAAAGTTCATAATTTGTATTGTACAACAGTTCTTGGGCTTAATCATTTGTGGAGATCACTGAAGCGTATCCTTGTGTGTGCAAAATAATAATAATAATAATAATACCCTAGACAACAGTCACATAACACACATTTCACCACAAACACACAAGAGTTCCTACCACCTAAAATTCATAAAAATATGTCTAAAATCTAAACACAATTACTGATAACTACATAATGCTGATATCTAACATAATTACTGATACATAATACGAAAATGTTCTAACAAGTCTTGAGTACAAAAAGGGACCAGGCTTAACATGATTTTTAGCGCATTTTCGAGAAGTCGAATGCGCTATTTCACCCGTTTTGTCCGTCCGTCCGTCATCACCCTAGATCTCAGCATCCATAAGTCCTAGACCCATGATGTATATATGTTTTTTTATATTTCCTGACCTGCCATTTGTGCATAAACACCCAGTTACTCGATCCGTTAAAAAAAAACCCGCTAAAACTACCAAAAAACATTGCGAATCGAAAGATAACACTGGCGCAGGCAACGGCCGCCATTGCCGGAAGTCGAATACATCGTTTTTTAAACATTGAATAGTTTTTACTTTCTGTTTTTTTTTTGTTGACGCCATTAGAATAAGTGTAAAATTTTAGAGAGTTTTACGTCATCATTTGTGGTGACTTCAATCAAAATCTCAGCGGCTCAGGGGCAGAAATGGAAAACTTTTTCGAAACAAGCTTCAACATTCAACTACTTTCAACAAGATTGGCAACCACGATCTATCAAACAACAATTGCCGGAGTATTTGGGCGATTAGCTGATTACAATTTAGAATGTTTCATTTATGAGTCCTATTTCAGTGACCACAAACCACTTGTAGTTAGATTTAAGAAAAAAAAAATTAAATGTAAAGAAATGACTTTTAAATTAAAAAAATTCAAGTATATTCATTAAACAAGAAAATTCATAAAAATATGTCTAAAATCTAAACACAATTACTGATAACTACATAATGCTGATATCTAACATAAGTACTGATACATAATACGAAAATGCGCTAACACGCCCTGAGTCCAAAAAGGGACCAGGCTTAACATGATTTTAGCGCATTTTCGAGAAGTCGAATGCGCTATTACCCCCGTTTTGTCCGTCCGTCATCACCATGATATCAGCAACCATAAGTCCTAGACCCATGATGTATATATGTTTTTTTTATGTCCTGACCTGCCATTTGTGCATCAACACTCAGTTACTCGATCCGTTAAAAAAAACCCGTTAAAACTACCAAAAAACTTTGCAAATCGAGAGGTAACACGGGCGCAGGGAACGGCCGCCATTGCCGGAAGTCGAATACATAGTTTTTCAAGCATTGAAGAGTGGTGCGAAAGGGTGCAAAAGAATTAGTTTTTTTGTTGTTGACGTCAAGAGAATATGTGTAAAAGTTTAGAGATTTACGTCCTCATTTGTGGTGACTTGTAGTTAGATTAAAGAGAAAATAAAATTTGTTAAAATGTAAAGAAATGACTTCTAAAAAAAAAAAAGTCAGTTATATTCATTACACAAGAAAATTCATAAAAATATGTCTAAAATCTAAACACAATTACTGATAACTACATAATGCTGATATCTAACATAAGTACTGATACATAATACGAAAATGCGCTAACACGTCTTGAATTCCAAAAGGGACCAGGCTTAACATGATTTTTAGCGCATTTTCGAGAAGTCGAATGCGCTATTGCACCCGTTTTGTCCGTCCGTCCGTCATCACCCTTGATCTCAGCATCCATAAGTCCTAGACCCATAATGTATATATTTTTTTGTATGTCCTGTCCTGCCATTTGTGCATCAACACTCAGTTACTCGATCCGCTGAAACCCCCCGTTATAACTACCAAAAAACTTTTCGAATCGAGAGGTAACACTGGCGCAAGGAACGGCCGCCATTGCCGGAAGTCGAATACATAGTTTTTCAAGCATTGAAGAGTGGTGCGAAAGGGTGCAAAAGAATTAATGTTTTTTTTTGTTGACGTCATTAGAATATGTGTAAAAGTTTAGAGAGTTTTACGTCATCATTTGTGATGACTTGTAGTTAGATTAAAGATAAAATATTTTTTTAAATGTAAAGAAATGACTTTTAAATTTTAAAAAATGTCAGGTATATTCATTACACAAGAAAATTCATAAAAATATGTCTAAAATCTAAACACAATTACTGATAACTACATAATGCTGATATCTAACATAAGTACTGATACATAATACGAAAATGCGCTAACACGTCCTGAGTTCCAAAAGGGACCAGCCTTAACATGATTTTTTATTATGTCTCGTAAAACGTGTTTAATAGAATGCGCGCGATCGTGAATATATTTTAAACAAGTATTGTCAATATAATACGCACCTTATTGCGCGTCAGGAGACGTTGTTGAACATAATACGAACCACGACACTCTATCTAAAAAGTAGCATGATACTTAGAGTTAAGTAAAATATTTTAAAAGATCAATAATTCAATTACAGTAAATTCGATCGAATTGAAATTTTTATAATTCATCTGCACAAGTCAGCCTGTAAAGTTCGCTTGCGTACGAGGAAGTGGGTTAAAAATCGGTTTAAAGATTTTTCGGTAATTAAGCAAGCAAGGGCTCAGACACTACAAGTTAGTATAAAGGATTTAAAAATCAGATTGCTTACGATTATCAGGTGAAACATTAGTTTGTCCATGAGAAACAAACATATGTGGACCCAAATTTCAGTCAGAGGAAATTTATTGAATTTGTACCTTTACTGTAGTGTGAATATTATACTGATACTAACACTATTACTTAGGAAGACAATACTGAAATAAAATAATTTTGATATACATGATGTGAACTCTATTAATATGAATGTGTATAACTGTAAGGAATTACAATTTATGATTTATATTTCTTCTGAGTTATGCAAAGGAGGCTGAAAATAATTCTTTAAATAATAAAACAATTTTTACTTGTAATAATCCTTAAGATTATATATTAAAATTATCACTGGAACTGGTTTATTTGAATAATCGATTAGTTTAAAATATATAACTCATGTATAGATTCAATTTAGTTGCTATTCAATAGTTCGAAAAATCGTTTAAGTCGCTGTAACTCCATGTCACCCAAATCATGATACGCAACTCAGCAAATTCGTTCTGCTATGCAGGAAATAAGGAACAAATCCTCTTTGTTAACTTATTTAATTCTTAATAAATAATAATCATACGATATACAAGTATGTAATAAACAAAAAATATAAAATATTAATAAAGTTGGAGAAACATATTGTAAATATTTTCTAAAATTTTAATCGAAATTCAACGATCAAATTTAATTTAATCTATTGGATTTTTACGATTAATCGATTGATTAATGGTTAATTTCTGCAATCCTGCAATAAGAGTACAGTTAAATTCTCTTTTTATAAAATTATTTATACTTCAAAAGTCAAATTATAATTCAAAAGCCATTTTACGTATGTCTAGAATGTTCTGACCTCGTTCAAATTACATCTGTGGGGCTAGAGTAACTTCCTATTGCTTGGCAGCAATATTCAAACAAACAAAAACCCCAACGACTTTTAACTTATTTAGATTTTATGTTTTAGAGAAATTCGGGAAAATGTATGTGAATTCCATTGTACAATTGTCAGCATGTTTTTAGCCGAGCAAGAGAATATTACAGAAAACAACAATAAGATAATGCTTACACATGACTTTGAAAAAAGGACACAAATAAAATATTTAAACAAACATTAAAACAGTAGGCGTTCTGTCTGATCGTTGGTATTGTGTAACAAAAATATCCGAAAGTAACATTAAACATCAAGTCAACGATCGGTTATTGACTACTGACTACAGCTTGTGACACCATGTTAAATATGCTGTTCTGCTATATCAATTATTATTATTTAATAACATTATTTTAATTCAGGTTTTCACCAGCCTTTTGTTTTTCTCGTATTTACTCAACGTGGTTCTTTCATGGTCTAGTGTGAGTCAATACTGTCCATACACAATACAATTTAATGTAAATACCTGAGCTAAGATATTTCCTTACTAAAACTGTATGTTAATACCATTCTAAGTGATTTCGTGTCTAAAATTTTTGTTTCTTCATGGATACTCTTACATAAAAAAAAATCTTTTTGACATTTTTAAAGTTATAGGTTTTTGGAAATGGAGATTAAAAACAAATTACGATACACAAAACTTTCGAAATAGTCAAACATTTTTTTTTATAATGCCTGGGAGTATAGTTCACTTAGTTGACCCTAGCGTCGTAATAATTAATCCATTCTGTTTTGTTGATCAGGTTTTTTAAAAAACCTCACAAGACTATGATTTGTTTATAAGAAATGATTCTCAAATTTAAAGACTTCCATTTAAATTTGAAATTTAGTTTGATTTAAATCATATTAAGTCTAACTTTTTATTAAAATCAATGAAAACCCAATTTAATATTAATAGATTGAAATACATGTATTGTAGAGCTTACGATTTATAAAATTGTAATGATGCTTTTGCTACATTAAAGCTTTGAATTGTTTCTTTAAAATTAGAATTCCATAGCGGAATAAAAGAAAATCAAGCTCAGACAACACAAAGGCATTAGTTTATGTATAAAATAAAGATTATTATATACACAAAATCATTCATTAAAAATGTTGACTGGATTTAGTAACTCATGAAATATAATTTTCCTTTCGAAAATATTTTTGTCAGCATATTGTACTATAGAAAGCATTTCATTACGTTCATGTGGCTTTGAAACATTTTATTTAGCCGGATATTAAAATTAACGAGTTTATAATATATAAAAATTAAATTTAATCGTTAACTTTTGAAAAATAACCGATTAATTAATCGATAATTTTGTTAAGCTAAAAATAAAGATGTATGACGTCATTAAACTGAAAATTTCAAGGGAAGTAATAAAAACAGGCAATCAGTATTGTCATTAAGTTATGTTTAAAAACAGTTAGCACTGAAAAGAAGTTAAATAAGGTATTAAAGTTGAGGCACTTGAATGAAAATTTCAAAATAATTTCATAAATATAAAAGTCATGCAGCTGTATAGAAATTGTTTGCTGATTAGTAAAAACATAAAGATCATCTTTGTATCCCAAGTGGTTCGAAAGCTATGTTTTTTTTTCTTTTAACTCATAATCTCTTTTTCACTATTTCGTCTTCCTTCATATTTTGTGCCCTTTCATTGCATTTCTTAAAATAACCACAACCTAAGTATTTAATTTAATTAAATTTATAAACGTACTATTGTTAGGGGATATAATTAAAAATAAGTAGTTCAATATAATGTCAATGAAATTAAATTTTGTTATTGTTAAATAGTTAAAATCTATGTTGTTGTTTTTTTAATATCATTGTCCTTATAAAACAGGTTATTTTAAAATATACTCTTTCTGAACTCCCTTGACGGAGAAGTTTGTACGTAAAAAAATAATAATGAAATAAAAATCATTATTAATTATTTATTAATAAATCGAATTTTTAAAAAAACAAAAAAACTGCTTTTAAATTTTTAATCACTATTTTATCGATTAAAATAATTTTAATCGATAAAATAATTTACCGATTAATCGAGAAATTAATCGGTAATTTCCGCAGCCCTAATATAAAATATATAAGGATCAAAAGAGCTAAGGCTACACATTTAAATATGTCATTGGAAATATTAAAATAGTCATTCTAATAAATATTATAAGAACATTGTGTCTGTATGTTCTTTAACTAATAATTTGATGAAATATTCAGATTTTGGCATTTAAATGAAACCTTAAATTTAAATCTTCGGAAATAGCGATCAAAACTGTAACCATCTCAGTCAGTGGACCACTTCCAACATGTTTTAGAAAAATTACTTTTACTTTTTTGTTATAACGACTTGTCTGCATTAAATTATTTGTTGCCCGAACGCTACAATTTGAATGTTTGTCGAGTGAAAAATTTCTTTACTTGTATTCATTCGAAGTAAAAGGTATTTTTGCAAATGGGAAATAGTATCAAGAGAAGAAATACTCCACTCGTCACTGTATACGAAAAATGTTATGATGTACAAGGTCAAGTTGACTTTCTTTCCTGGGATATGTATAGGAGGCAACCACTCATCAAGTAGGTCATGTTTTAAATGTTGTTTGAGCACACAGTGAACTTAACCAGGAACGGAGGTTGATTGTTGTAATTCTGATAAGAATTGACTGAAGGGAAACCCGATGTAATAATAATACAACATTTTACATGTGTCGTCTCTGTTTACGTACCCAGCTATAACATTACAAGTTATCTTACAGATGTAAGAGTTATTACCTGGACCAATGTTACACGATATTTCCTCCCACGGATCGATAGAAAATTTAGAGTCAATATTCTTCCATAACAAAATCTTTTTCGGATAGAATTCCACAAAAATATCACCAGGGTTAAAATAACGATCAAAAGATATTGGATGAACATATGGGCTACACTTGGTATAGTTATCATGTACAAAGTTAAACAACGCGTGATATCTATTTAAAAATACCCAATGTCCATAGTTCTTCCGGTAACATAAGAGGTATGATGCAAAAGTAAATTCTTTCTTTACTTGTTTAACATGATCACGTAATGTTTCATTCTTTATTAAATCAGATAAATAATTGTGATATATAAAGAAATAACCATTCAATGACCTAAAGTCCAATTTGGTTTCAGTTAATTTTTTTTATTAAGCCTCAATTTTTCTTTTAACTTATTGATGTGATAATTCGCATGACCTGTTTTAGTAAGGGCAATATTCCATTTCAATGGTATTGATTTGATATCAAGTAAATCTGTGCGTGTAAGCGTTATCGAGAAAAGACTCATCCAAACGATTTGATATCCGCATTTCAATTAAATAACTTCATATTTTTATACACAAATCTCGTACTGATATCTGTGACAGGTACAAACACCAATAACCGGATATGAGGGTCAAGTAAGGACACATATTCTACATCGCAATAGTGATGTAGCAATTCATCTCCTTGAAACATGTTGTTATTATTAATGCTTGTTTGGACTCTACAGCTAGAGATAACCATTGTATTTAGAGCCCTACTAGAACCTTCAATATCTAAATTCAACAAATGTCAAAATTTATATGACGCCTACTGTAGAGTTGATGAACAAACTGATGGAAAATCTTCACAACAATTCCTGTAGACAATACATTTTTGGTCACATGTACATTGGAAAATTTTTTGGTTCACATTTCCCTCTACAAGACGCCGCCTCTGGAACATCGCCAAGATCGGGCACCCCAAAGGATACTGGGTCTATAGAGAAGTTATAAAAATTTGAAACCTTTTTTTTCCAACTGGAATGTTTCACCTTCTAACAAGTCCCACATCCTCTTGCTGTTATCACAATCCATGTTCTTTATCAACCAAGGCTAACAGCACATTAATGAAAGTTGCAAACAATGTTAAACAAAACATTTTAGTCAAAATTAGTACTAGTCTTCTGTATCCTGTGTTTGTAAAAATAAAATAAAAAAATAAACAATGATTTTTTTTAAAACTACCGCCTAACGCAATGTTATTTATCTATAAAAAAATCAACCAAGCCTTTTTAAAAATATTAATTATCATTATTTTTTTAAAATGGTGACAGTTGGCGGAAGGAGGCAAATCTTCCATTTAGATTTATTACGAATATTAAAATGTATACGTGTCCTATGTAAATACACCTGGCATGGAATGGTGACAAGGTGTTTATTTGTGTGTGTGGGAGGATTAATTTTAAATTTTTATTTATTATTACACGAAAATGATTCCTTTTATTCATTTATTAGCACACTTTATATGTTTTGTTTTTTTAAATTAAAAATGTTATCAAAAATATAAAGAGTAATAAACGTTAAATTTTAAATTTATAATTTTCGTTTCAGGAAAAAAAACAGAAAAACACAAACACTTACCTACACACGCACGCATACGCATGTACTCACACACACACCTTATCTTAAAAAGTAATTTTTTTTTAATCAAAAAACTATTTCAAGTCTTAAAATACAATATTTGTAAAATGATTTCTAAGGTTTAAAATATGTATTTTAAAAAAAAATACTCTGTTATATTACTCAAGCAGTGATTACATTTCCGTTTCAATTTTAATTGAAAACTCAATTTTATAAAAGGTATTCTTTAAAGTTTTCTATAACACTTTACGAAAAAAGAAGATAAAAATAGGAATAAAAAATAACTAACGAAGTCTAGACATTCTCTGCAACAACTGAATGTAACGTACAATTTAAGAGACAAAACTAACGGAGTAGTACGTATATATTCCAACAATCTAAAGAGGGAGAAGTTTAAAAAGAAAAAAACAACAGAAGAAGGGGCGTGTCATTAATGGGTCGTCCATTAATTATGTTACGCTATTTTTTTTTTCGATTTTGCCCCTCCTTGTCACATATCGTTAAAAATTCGTTTTTTTTAAAATTTAAGTAAGACACACTTTTCATTTTTTTAAAAAAAAATAAGAAAAAAATTAAAAGTTAAACTAAAACACAATGACGTCACACTTGGCACCACATGTGCCCCACTCTCATTTTATATTTCCTTTATAAAGTTTTTAATTAACTGACATTTTGAAAAAGTTTATGTTCTCTCTTCGCAAGCAAGCTGCAAGTGACGACTTTAAAATCGATTTAGTAAAATAAAAGAAAAAACATTTTAAAAAAAATTTAATTCCAGAGTAACAAAAAGAAATTAATCTTTATGAAATGCCAGATAATCTAAATGTCATGAAAAAATAACACTGTTCGTTGGTTGGCCCATGTTACATCCGGACTAAGCGACGACCATAGGTCAAAGTTTGCTGTCGAGATTTATGGGAAATGCAAATAAAATGACAGGAGTAGAGTGAATCTACGTACCTTTACCTGAACACGTGACTTTTTTATTGTCCGATTACATCAGATCGGGTGTGCTTAGCTGGACGTTGACAAGGATACCAGGTATATAGGCATGGCTCGCAAACAACAGGCTGTTGATGATGTTCTTTTTAAATCATTTATGCATTATGTAGCTAAGATTATTTAAATTTTTATTAATTCCTTTGTTAATATATAATTTTATTTTCCCTAAGCAGTTTTTTGTATTTGAACAAAAGAGTGTATACGTAGCCTAAGTGAATTGATTTAAATTTTATTTTAAACAAAAATTTTAGTTTCAAGAAATACTTTATCAAAATGAGAAAAATGTCACATAAATTAAGTAACCTTCATTTTTTCTATTCTGTTTTAAATCTTCCTTTTAATTCATTTATATATTATGGAGCTAAGACAAATTAAATGTAATTTTTAATTCTTTGTTGATACAATATTATTTCACTAACTAGCATATGTATGTAGAATAAGTAATCTACGCCATTAAATGTTTTTAATTTTTTTTTAAATCAAAATTTATAATTTTCCTTAAAAATTTTTTTTAGGTTTTATTTTTTTTTCTATTGATTTATGTAGTTTTTTTTTTTCTTGGGGTCCTTGGAGAAGTTTAGACAGTGAAAAGGGGTCTATGTGTCAAAAAGTTTAGAACCACTGTGTTAGGTTTACGGTTGGACGAGAATAGCTTTGCAATGAAGTCGCTGTTATGACGGTCACTGTTTTGACACAGTCGCTGTTTTGAAGTTGCTGTTTTGTCGGTCGCTGTTTTGACACGGTCGCTTTTTTAAAATCGCTTTTTTGATGGTCGCTGTTTTGACAGTCGCTGTTTTGAACCCGTTTCACTAGATATACATTTCCATATGTCATACCAGGTTTCAGTCTCCTCGATTAAAATGTAAAATGCGCGTTATATTCAGCCCTGGCTTGATCCTTAAATGCGAGTCTTTCTAATTTTGTCACCAAAAAGGGATGCTAAACTGGAAGGGAAAATTTTGGTTCATTTTCAACATAAAAACGAGTTTTCAGCGATGATATAATAGATCAAGGTGTTCTAAAATAATCTTTATGGAAATCAACTTTTGGCTTTCCCCTGTTCATTTGTCTTACAGCTTGTCGTGGATGATGATTGTCGACACCAATGTCATCTGCAACACCTTGTGTAACTCTAAAAATTTCCTTATACCTCTCATCACAATTCTCTAGATCAGAAAATAATATAGTCCATCATTTTTCAATGTTTTTTTTTGTATTGCCAGTAAGTCTAAATTTACTGACTTTAATTTTTAAAATTTATTATAAAAAATAAAATACACAAAAACACAAAAAACACAAGAAATAGCAGCTCTTATAGATAGAAAGAAGTAACTGGTTTACTACAAATAGCTTGCTTTTTAATAAATTGTTCTAAATATTCCTGGTGTTCAAAAAATTCCGTGACCTTTTTAGAAAAATTTGCAAGCTTTTATATTTAAGTGTCCATCTAGTTTCAAATAATACCGAAATCTTTAGAACAAGTTTTATTCGCTGATTACTTTATTAAAAAATACTATAGTTCACTTATTTGTTCCTATTGTGTTTCGTACAGCCTTCACAGTCTTTAACTCGTTCACGACAAGATTTAGTTTATGTGAACTGCAATGTACAAATGCTGCTTTTGGGTATTTTTTTCAAATTATTGTTTGGACTCTTTCTTCTTTACTTGCCATTGTAGAACATCCGTCGTATCGTTGACCAACAAGGTTTGTCAGATCTAAAACTAAATTCAAATGAAATTTTTAATGATGGTGTTAGCTGGACTTTCAGCTGTTCAATTAAAAAACATCATGTGAATTTTTCTGTGACCATCATTTTCCCACTTTGTTCTTTGACAAATCTAACACGAAGTGACATCCGCTAAATGAAGTCATTATTTGTTTCATGAACAATGTCTTCATACAAGATAGACCCGCAATACTTCTATTTTTAGCGTAGTTGCCGAGATATACTTGGCACTAAAAGAAACAATTGTCAAATGATTAACAAGGACTTCATCTCCAGATTCAACACAAAACTATAACAGGTCATAAAAATTTACCAGATTTCGATTCTTTTCCAAGAAATGTTAATTCATGCATGCCACAAAATAGGAATGTAGAAATGATGTGACCCAGTACGTTGCGATTTTCTTGAATTTGTCTTCTAAATACTGTGTTCAACTACTCATCTAAAGAAACTACTTTTGCTACCAATAATGCAATAAAATTGCTTGCATCTCCATTGTCAGTTAAATTAAAAAACGTGTTTTTGCCAACCCCCCCCCCCCC
>MUZC01001381.1:65403-83077 GCA_002072015.1 Radix auricularia
AAGTTACGGTTAGTTCAAAACAATAATAATAAAAATGGCTGCCTTAACAGGTCTTAGTAAGTTTAGTGCGAAATATCGTAAAATACACAATATAATATTATTAAACAGCAAATATTGTTATTATTTTAATAAATAAAGATTAGATTAGTGTTTTTAGAAAGGATTAAGTATAATTAAATTTGATAAATAAATGAAAATGATATGAAACTTAGCTCCAGTAATAAACATCAACCTCTCACCAAACCGGAAATACGTTTCTTTAATCCAGAATATAACACTCATTGCTAACACATTGTTTCGTTTTTTTACAAAAAAGACACAACCTAAATGTTATAATAACATTGAAATAACATGATATCTATTTGACCGTTGATAGCAGTGTGGTGAACCGTTTTAAGTGTCACGTCCCTGAAATTCAACCAAAACCCAATTATTTATATACTAGCAATTTTCCCGCGCCTTGCTGCGGGAAGATTGAGTATTAGTGATAAGTGAGTGAGTTCATGAAAAAACTATATTTTGGCCCCCAGCGCCCACAAAGGAATATTTTAAATATGATTTCACCTGCTGCCATCGCGGAAGAGTATGTAAAAAATCCCCAACGTTTTATGCGTTACCTATTTGGGAAATAGGAAAAATGGTGCTTTTCAATTTGTATATAGCAAATATTTGGAATAAAACACGTTTTTGAGGTTGCGGCCCCAATGAGTGTGAATTTTAAAATTATATTACGCTAATTTTTGTCGCGAAAGGGTACCCAACAACTTCCTAAAGTTTTATGCTTCTACCTAAATGGGGAATGAGAGAATTAGGGATTTTTAATTTTTAAATAATTAGTATTAGGGAAAAACTACATTTGGGCCTCCCAGCCCACAATAAAGAATGTTATAAATAATTGTTCACCTGCTACCATCTTGGAAGTGTAGTTAAAAATCCCCAAAGTTTCATGCGTTTGGAAAATAGGAGAATTATTGATTTTCAAATTTGTAAAGCACGTAAAAGGAAAAAAAACACGTTCTTTTTGGGCCCAGGTCCTCATGAGCGTGCATTTTAAAATATTTTACGCAAATTTTCGTCGTGTTGAGGTACCCAACAACTTCCTAAAGTTTTATGTTTTTACCTAAACCATGAATTGTGGAATTTGTGATTAGTCGGTTTTTAATATAAGAAAAAATTACATTTTGGCCCCAGGCTCCCTGTGAGTTGAAATTTATCATCCTCTTTCGCCAAATTTCATCTTGAGATTGTACTCAAAAACTTCCCAAAGTTTTATGCTTCTACCTAAATGGAGAATGAGGGAATTAGTTATGTGTAGTTTTTATATAGTTTATATTAGGAAAGAAACTACATTTGGCCCCCCGGCCCCCAGTAAGAGATATTTTAAAATATGTTTTTATCTGCTACCATCATGAAAGTGTATTTATCAATTCCCCAACGTTTCATCAGTCTACCTACTCGAGAAATAAGAGAATCAGTGTTTTCAATTTTTATAAATCTTATATAAGACAAAAATACGTTTCTGGGGTCCCGGCCCCAATGACTGTGAAATTCTTAATTCTTTTACACCAACATTTGTCCTGAGAGAGTACTTAACAATTACCCAAAGTTTCATGCTCCTACGTACACGGAAAAATGGAGAATTAGTGATAAGTTGGTTTTTTTTTATATAAGAAAAAAATATATTTCGTCCTCCGGTACCCAATTAGAGGGAATTCTAACATTCTTTTTGCTAATTGTCGGGAGCTTGCACTAAAAAAAATTCAAAAGTTTCATGCTTCTACCTATATGGGAAATAGGAGAATTAGTTATTTTCAATTTTTGTATAGCTAACATATAAAAAAATTTTTTTGGGCCCCGGCCCTCATTAGTGGGAAATTTAACATTCTTTTATGCCTGTTATCATCGGAAGCATGTACTCAAAAAATTTACAAAGTTTCATGCTTCAAACTATACAGGAAATAGGAGAACTATTGATTTGCAATTTGTAATTAGCTCATATAAGGTGACAAATATTTTTATGGGGACCAATTTGGTGGGCATTTAACATTCTTTTTCGCCAATTATCAATGGGAGATTAAACTCAACAACTTCCTAAAGTTTCATGCTCTCCACCTACATGGTGAATGGAAGAAACAGTGATTTTTAGTTTTTTTCAGCCCCCCTGTAGAGAAATTTAAAAAAATACTTTACCTGCTAGCATCGTGAAAGTGTATTTATAAACTCCACAACATTTGATGAGTCTACTTACTCGGAAAAAAGGAGAATTGGTGATTTTCAATATTTATATATATCTCATTTAATGAAAAAATTGTTTTCAGGGCCCCAGCCCCTATGAGTGGGAAATTTAATATTCTTATTTGCCAATTATCATTGGAAGCATGTACCCAAAACATTTCTAAAGTTTCATGCTTCTACCTACACGGGAAATAGATGAATTATTGATTTTCAATTAGCATATAGCTTATATAAGGAGAAAGACAATTTTGGACCCTGACCCCTGTGTGTGTGAATTTCAAAATTCTTTTTCGCCATTTTTTGTTGTAAGAAAGTCTCCAACAATTTCTTAAAGTTTCATGGTTCTACCTATACGGGAAGTTGGAAAATTAGTGATGTAGGCAAAAAAAGTTTTTGGGCCCCTGGTCCCACATGAGTGAGATTTTCAAAATTATTTTTCGCCTATTTTCGTAGTCAGAGGGTACTCAACTACTTCCTAAGGTTTCATGATTCTACCTACACGGGAAGTTTGAGAATTAGTGATGAATCAGTGAGTGAGTGAGTGAGTGAGGGCTTTCCCTTTTATTAGTATAGATATATATATATACTAGCAATTTACCCGTGCTTTGCTGCGGAAATAAGGGTTTCAGCTAGCGTTGCGATCTTGCGTAACACCAATTAAAAACACCATTTGAGTTTATCCTGAATAAAGATGGGTATACTAAATATATAAACTTCAACCATTCAGGCTCATACGTACACACGAACTTGGACATTTAAAGATGCTTCTTTTTTTATAAACCTCACATTGGGGAAAAAACCTATATTTCGACAATCGTCACCCTAGTGAGAGGGTATTTAATCTTACCATCGAGGGAAGTAATGGGAAGGGGGTACTCAACAACTTCCCAAAGTTTCAAGCTTCTACCTACACGGAAACTTGGAGAATTAGCGTTGATTCAGTTTCATATCGCCCCTTTTAGGGGGAAAATATTTTGGTCCCCGGTAGCCTATGAGTTGAAATTTTTAAAATTAATATACTTATTTTTCCTTGCATACCTACACGGGAAATAAAAGAATTATAGATTTTCAATTTTTATATTTCATATTAGAAAAAAAGTTTTTGAGGCCCCGGCCTCCATGAGTGTGTATTTCAAAATTCTTTTACACCAACTTTTGTTGTGAGAGGGTACTTCTCAATTTTCCAAAAGTTTCATGCTCCTACCTACATGGAAATTAGGAGAACTGACGATGAGTTGGTTTTAGTATAAGAAAAACTATATTTGGGCACCGGTCCCCATAGAAGGAGTTGTAACATTATGTTTAGCAAATTTACGTCGGTAGCATGCACTCAAAAAATTTCCAGTTTCATGCTTCTACCTTTACGGCAAAAAGAAGAATTAGGGATTTTCAATTTTTATATAGCTCATAGATGAAAAAAAGATTTTGGGGCCCCGGCCCCCATGAGTAGTAAATTTAACTCTTTTTTTTCAAATTATCCTAGGAAACATGTTGTCAAAACATTTCCAACGTTTCATGCTTCTATCTACACGGGAATTAGGAAAATTGGTTTTTAAAAAAATTTTATAAAGCCAATATAAGGAGGAAAAAATATTTTTCGCCAGTTATTGTCGTGAGGGGGTACCCATTAACTTCCCAAAATTTCATGCTCCTACCTGCACGGAAAATTGGAGAATTAGTGTCCCGGCACCCCATGAGAGGGAATGGTTTTTTTTAAATTTGGCCAATATTTGCCGAAAGCGTGTGCTTAAAACATTTCCAAAGCTACATGCGTCTACCTTTACTGGAAATTTGTGATTTTTAATTTTGTATAGCTCATGTAAGGAAAAAAAACGTTTTATGGGCCCCGGCCCCCATGAGTCGAATATTTTTTTAAAAATTCAAATTATCGTCGAGAGCATGTACTAAAAAATTCCAAAGTTTTATACTTCTACCTACACGGGAAATAGGAAACATGGTGATTTTCAATTTTTATAAAGACTATATTAGGAAAAAACTTTTTGGGCCCCCGGCCCCACATAAGCAAGATTTTTAGAAATATTTTTCACCAATTTTCGTCGATAGTGAGTACCCAACAACTCCCCTAAGTTTCATGCTTCTACCTACACGGGAAGTTGAAGAATTAGTGATTTAGTAAAAACAGTTTGTTTGTTTTTTTGCCAATTTACGTAATGAAGGGGTATACAATAACTTCCCAAAGATTCATGCCTCTACCTACACGGAAATATGAAAATTAGTGATTTTTCAATTTTTATATAGCTCATTTAAGGAAACAAAAACATTTTGGAGCCCCGGCTCCCATGAGTGGGAAATTTAATTCTTTTTTTTTCTAATTATAATTTGGAGCATATACTTAACAAAATTCCAAAGTTTAATGCTTCTACCTACACGGGAAATAGTAAAATTTGTGATTTTCAATTTTTATAGAGCCAAAATAAAGATAAAAATGTTTTTGGCCCATGGCCCAACGTGAGCGAGATTTAAAAAATTCTTTTTTACCAATTTTTGTCGTGAGAGGGTTCCCAAAAATTTCCCAAAGTTTCATGCTTCTACCTACATGGGAAGTTGGAGAATTAGTGATGAATCAGTGAGTGAGTCAGTTAGTGAGGGCTTTCCCTTGTATTAGTATAGATGCAAAGTGCCAACACTGCAATTAAAAGTGAACATTGGACTTAAAGTAAGCTGGTTTGATTAGTAAAATAATATTTGGGTATAGCGCGGTTGATGAGGCTCTGCGTGCCGACTGTGGTAAGCGTGACATAAGATTCGCCATCACTGATCTGTAGTAAGCAAAACAACACAAATTCCATAACAAAAACGTTTAAATTAATTTCCAGCTTTAGAGAATAGACTTATATTTTTAAAAAATCATGTTAAGCCTGGTCCCTTTTGGAATTCAGGACGTATTAGCGCATTTTCGTATTATGTATCAGTACTTATGTTAGATATCAGCATTATGTAGTTATCAGTAGTTGTGTTTAGATTTTAGACATATTTTTATGAATTGTCTTGTGTAATGAATATACCTGACATTTTTAAAAATTTAAAAGTCATTTCTTTACATTTAAAAAAAAAATATTTTCTCTTTAATCTAACTACAAGTCACCACAAATGATGACGTAAAACTCTCTAAACTTTTACACATATTCTAATGACGTCAAAAAAAATTCGTTTGCACGCTTTAGCACCACTCTTCAATGCTTGAAAAATGATGTATTTGACTTCCGGCAATGGCGGCCGTTCCCTGCGCCAGTGTTAGCTCTCGATTCGCAAAGTGTTTTGGTCGTTTTAACGGGGTTTTTTAACGGATCGAGTAACTGAGTGTTGATGCACAAATGGCAGGTCAGGACATACAAAAAACATATATACATCATGGGTCTAAGACTTATGGATGCTGTGATCAAAGGTGATGACAGATGGACGGAAAAACGGGTGCAATAGCGCATTCGACTTCTCGAAAATGCGCTAAAGACCGAGTCCATGATCAGTTATTGACGGCAGCTTGTGGCACCACGTTAAAAGCGTGCTACTAAAAGTAAGAAAATTATTTTGACAGCAAGAATTAAGACATTGGCTACTCAAAATTCAAAACAGAAGCGGACATTATATTTGCTTATTCATTTTAATATTTTTTTGATTTTATCATAGATCCGTGTATAGTTGCGGATATCGCGGCTTATTTTTAAAATAAAAATATTCAAAATCAAACACAAAGAATTCCAAAAATGAGACTCCGTGAACAAGCTGCATATTTTGTAGCAACGAAGGGAACACTCTATCACAAAGTTAAAAGTGAAAAGAAGCAGAAAGTTGTCATTGGCAAACATGAAACAATCAATATCATACAAAATCTGCATGACGACGTAATCGGTGGATGTAATTTTGGACGAAACGCAACACTCAAAAAGGTTAGTGAAAGGTGTTGTTGGTGCGGTATAGCTAAGGACATTCGTGATTACAACAAAAGTTGTAGTCATGTCAGAGGATGAATCCCAACAATAAACCACTAGCTGCTGAGTTGCATCCAGTTAAAGTAACAGATATATTTGATGCTGGGGTGTAGATTTGATCGGTCCATTAAATGAAACACAATCAGGAAAGCGGTTTGTAATTGTAGCAAATGAATATCTAACAAAGGGGGTTGAAGTAGCAGCCTTGCCAGACAAATCAGCTCTTTGTGTACAAGAATTCTTGTGTTGAGTTCCTCCCCACCCCAATTTTAGAACCTTTACATATTTTAGAACCGTTGAGGGTAGGGGTAGGTCCATCAACGCAAGAGGGACGCTGTCCTTGAGATGGACAAAGATCCATGATGGACCAAGGAATATTCTTTATATTATTGGTAATAGGTTAGCACGTGGAACTTGGTCGAACGTTCTCGAAGTCAAGCATGTCAGTACGGGATTAACAGTTGGTTCACATCACTGACCAATCAGATGAGAACGGTTTGCTAACCCACGCGGACCCAGGGGTCCTTAAATAACAATAATAATAATAATAAAATGATAATTTATATAGCGCTGTATCCCAGCAAGGAGCCAGGCTCACGGCGCTTTACATGGAAACAACAATACATATAGAAATAAAAAGAAAAATTCATAGCATATTAACTACTTAAATGACAATACGGTATACTCGATACATCAGCTACGTTAATCATTTAAAGAAATCTGGTTTTATTATTTTTGAAAATAAATTTTAAAAAGATGTGTCTTAAGTGCAGTCTTTAATAACTTAGCAGTTGAAATGCTACGGATGTATAATGGAAGAGAATTCCATTGTTTGGCTGCACAAAAGGAGAATGACCTTTCGCCAAATGTTTTAGTTCTTATCTTAGGAACACAGAGAATGCGTGTATCCGCAGAGGAGCGTAGCTGACGACTTGGTGAGTAGACTGACAAAAGTTCAGAAAGATATGAAGGGCATGAGTCAGAAAAGAAGTTGTGACACAGAACGGCCAGTTTGTAATCAATTTGGGCTTGTATAGGTAGCCAATGAAGTGAGTAAAATAGCGGAGTAACATGGTCATGTTTTTTTGCCCTAAGAACTTATCTGGCAGCTGAATTTTGAACTCTCTGTAGTTTTTCAATGCATTGTTTTGGCGCACCTGACAGAAGAGAATTGAAGTAATCCATACGAGCTAGAACAAGAGAACAGACTAGAGTTTTTGTTGCACTATCTGTTAAGTAATGACGGATTGAACTGATCTGACGAATGGCTGTATAGGCAGAGTGACAAATGTGATTGATGAAGTTGTTGATAGACATGTTGTCAGAAATAATGTAGCCAAGATTCCTAGTCGATGTTGTGAACAGTATATCAGAACTAGCCACCTGAATAGAATTTGGAAGAATCAAAGTACTGCGGGATTAATTGTTACAGAATAGCAGTGCTTCTGTCTTATTATCATTCAGTTTGAGCTTGCTTAGAGTCATCCAAGACTTTGCCTCACCAATGCACTCCTGCATCAATTGGACAGTGAAGTCAATATCAGAGGGATCAGTGTGAGTGTAAAGTTGAGTATTATCTGCAAATGATTGGCTTTTAACTGAATGCTTTTTGATCAGTAGAAGTAGTGGCCTTGTATACAGCATGAAAAGTACCGGACCCAAAACGGAGCCTTGAGGCACACCATAAACCAAGTCAGCTCTGTAAGAGATACAGTCATCTACTGATACCACTTGTGATCTGTTAGATATGTATGATTGAAACCAAGCCAGAACTGAGCCAGAAATCCCAAAATAATTTTGCATGGTTTTTAGTAATGTTTGATGGTCGACTGTGTCAAAAGCAGCACTAAGATCTAAGAGGACCAATATAGAGATTTGTCTACTGTATAGTGCAAGTAGGAGATAATTTGTTACCTTTAACAGCGTGGTCTCTGTGCTATGAGAAAGTCTGTAGGCCGACTGATTGGGACTTAGAAGAGTGTTGTCGTTAAGATAAGAAAAACGTTTTTTTAAGACAAATTTTTCAATGACCCTAGACAAAAATGAAATATTTGATACTGGTCGATAGTTGTTTAAATTATTTTGATCTAACCCTTGCTTTTTCAGCAAGGGTTTTATTAATACTGGACCCAAACCTTTCAGCAGTCTCTCTCAGAAGATTCGTAGTGCACCAGGTCTGCGGTGTGACGGGCGAATAAGAGTTTGAGCCTAACTGAAAGTTTGTTTCAGGTTTGAGCAGTACCTAAACTTAGAATAGTCAAATGTTTGTGTAGAGTATAGATATTATGTGTAATTGATATGTCTATTGATATGATTTGATATCTTATAATTTCATTAACATTAGTTTAATAAGATATTCGATACTCTGTTTTCAGCTAGTTAGGAGTTAGTACTAGTTAGTATTAAGTTGTTATTTGTATTTTTGGTACCATCTATGCCGTTTGAGCTTCATATGTTTATTTATTAATTTATCATGTATATATGAATATGTATATAAATGTATTAAATGTTTATCTCTGTTATATACACAGAGGCATTGGTTATTAATTATTATTATTTGTATGTTACATATAGTTATAAATTAGCCAGGGAAATCTTTAGACTTTAGACATCGTACTCAACATTGGAGGCGACGTCAGTATTCAACATTGGGGGCTTGAGCCATGAAATTACCCTAGAGAGCGATATTTAACATTGTGGGCCCGTTCTATATTCAACAGTGCGGGTCCCGATATTCAACATTGGGGGCTCAGTATTTGTGCGAGCACCCAGTATTCAACATCTTGATCAATCTTGTCTTCCGTTATGGAGCTAGTCATTTCCTGCTGCATGATCAGGGGAGAGAATTTGCAATGCTGTTGTAAAGAATTTGTGTGATATAATGTCTATAAAACAGTTGACTTCATCAGCGTACCATCCACAGAGTAATAATGACTAATGACCAGACAGAAATATTCAATGAGACATAAATAACACAACTGATGAAGTTAGTGAACACGTAAAAGAACAATTAATATTTATTATTATCAAGATCAGTTATTTATGTGATTTAATAAAGAATAAGACGTTGCGTGATCTCATCAAACAAAAAGAGAACATATTTACATTTGCATCGTACGTCTTCTGTCACCGAGGAGGTTCTATCGCTATCAAACTTTTAAATAGATATCACGCTTCTTTGTTTAAATTTTTACAAGACAACGAAACGCACTAATGGTTCGCGACACACGTATTGAAGAAAACTACACTACAGGATAGAACAACCAATACAATGTTAATTATACTTAAGGAGATTAATTCTAATTTAGAAATACAACACAATGATAACTTAATACAACCCTAAGATAGACATAAGGATAAAAACACGTTTCTCATTACATATGCAAGAACAAAAGGCATTCAAATTTTCGTTCTCCTCGTCAGGAACTCGAGCGTGGTATGTGTTGCCTAAAGAAACCCGGAAAAACACAAGTTTATCAACATTTAAAACTCCATTAAGAATTCAGGACAAGACGCAAACTACAGATAAGCGTAGGACATAATCATCTTCTGTATATAAGTAGCGTCTGTAATAGGTAAGATAGAATTGCACACATTTAATGACTGAATTGAAAACAATAATTTTTTTTATAATAATATTCATACATTAAATTACTTGAATCTAAATTAAGAGCGACATTGGAGATATCGCTTTTCAGTCTCTACATTATTTAAAACAATAAATGAAAACCTACTTTATGTATGTATTAGGGTAAATCCTGAAAATACTTAAATAAATGTTTCCGAAACAAACTTAAATTAAAAAACAACATGGTTTTTAAAATTGAAAATATCGTACTTTAAATAAAAAACGTCTTTAAATTAAAAAAAAAAATTAAAAAACACACACAAAAAAAAAACCCAATAACTCAAAAACAAGTTATTTACCATACATTCTTTTTTTACGAGACATTACTATACTATAATGTTCATTAAAGCAAGGACAAAACCATCCGAAAATACAAAATTCTAGTTATGTTTTTTAAAACGTGTTTAATATAATTCGCACCGAACGTGAGTATATTATTTTAAAAAGTACTGTCAATGTAATGCGCACCTTATTGCGCGACATGAAATGCTGTTGAACATATTACGCACCACAACACTCTATCTCAAAAAATTAACATAATATAAAGAGATAAATGAAATAATTTAAAAATTCAATAATTTAATTAGACAATTTACTGTATATTTTATCGATTTGAAATTTTGATAGAACTACATAATTTTTTATTTTATTTCTGTCAAATGTACTTTTTAACGCAATAATATTTTTTTTCTAAGCAACGTTATCGAGAAAAATTTTTTATTTATTATTTTCAGAATACAATAATTAAAAAAAAAGAGTATTTTTATAAATCAAAATATTATAATTACACTAAATGTTAATTTTTTTCCTCCAGCATTTTAATAAGTATTTACGGGCTCCGGAAAATATTTAAATTTTTAAAAAGTCATTTGTCGGCTTTAAGTTTCTACTTGAGAACTATTTTAAGGACATCCTACTCTCAACCAAAAAGGCTTCTATATTTAGCAGCTATTAACATAATGTTTTTTTTCTGAAGCAAACTTTTTGGCAACCCTTTATCTGCTTTGGGATAAGGCGGAATTTGTGCCGGTAAAAAGACAGTGTAAAACTGTCTGATCATGAGAAATCAAATAGACACGTGACATCTACATTGAAATCTTTTGAGCTGAAATACTGGCTAATAGCAAGATGCACAACGTACCAGCAAAGTAAAAAATAAATCAACACTGAAAAGGCTCTTGAGCAAATTGTATTTCAACGTCTCATGGCCATGGTCTTATTACTTGGTGAGCACATCATAGCCTTTCGAAGTTCAATCCATAAATTACATCAGGCACACAATGGAACTTTTGGGTCAATCTTTTCCATATCGAATTCAAAACGATCTTATTTCGTTGATGGGGAATAAGACAATGAAAATTATTGTCGTAAGACTAAACTCAGCTTGATACTTTTCAATAAATCTTGATTGCCCGTCTGACAAAGTGATCAAAAGCAGATGTTACTGACAATAAACTATAATATGTAGAGCCCAGGAGATGGATATTCTGAAGTAATCGATGAGCACTTCATATGTTTTCTAAAAGAAGAAGAAAATACTGGAAAACAACTGCTTGATGTCTTACATTTGGAACTGACAGATTTTTGCTTAGATATCTACTGTCTTGTAGCCGTCCATAAAGGACGTCACGCGCCAAGCTGAGGGAGGGAGATCACACATTTGTGACGATGGGGAGTTGTAGAACTGTGCCCTCACATCAAAATGCGCAAGTTTAAATACATTCTCCACTTAAATATTTGGTTGCCTACTATTTATTCAACAAAGTTTTTCATGGCTTCACGCATGTTATAATATTAGAGTGCAGCATTACACTTAATAGAGGGCTGGATTTAGCCACCTTGGTGCCCTAGACCCAAACCCATATGGTTGCCTCCATCTGCTCCGGGCCCACAATCCTACAGTAACCGCTAATATGTTCAATAGTAAAACACAAAATACTAACACAAAAAGCGGTTGTGAACACATATGTTTGTAGTACTATCAGCACTATCACTCATACAAAACCTACTATAAGGTATTTCTGTATTAAACTTTATAGTTAATTAATTATGCATTTATAATAGACAAAAATACTGTAAATTTTTTAATATATGAGAAAGTTAGAGAGAGGATACAAGTACATTTTTTCTAGACTTATATCTGGCAAAGACTTTGAGTACAACCTCAACGTTAATTTAGCGCAATAAGTCATGTCTCAATCATTAGCAGAGAAATTTGTGGTGAGTCGACGACGAAACCACAACTGCATTATCATTATTAGGCTGAAGTCGTCTCCTCATCTTTGTCTCAATTTTATCACCAATGGTGTAGAAAGCAGATTCACAAACATTTTGTTATGAGAGGTGCTCGTAAGGAGAGGTTTGACTGTAAGTTAAACGTTCAAGAACATAGCAGTGGGGGCGTTAGGTAAGCGCGGGGCCTAGAGCCAGCAATGACCCCCTGGGGCCAGAGTACTGGTTGGTTCTACATGTATAGGCTATTAACCTGGACGAGACATGTTCAGGACCGAAACGCGGGGCCTACCTAAGCACGGGGCCTGGGGCAGTCGACCCAGTTGCCATCCTCAAACGCCGCTCCTGGAACATAGTTAAGGACTCATATAAATAACAAATTACCATTTTATTTAAATTATTGATAAAGGAAGTAATATTTAAGCCGCTTGGGGACTGAAGAGGATTTGCTTGACCACTTTTGCAGGCATGCCATAGGTTGGCCATCTTTGGCCCTATGGGAATCCTTGTCCTACCTTTGACAAAAATATCATCACTTGATGACAGACGTATTTAACAACGCTCGATAGCTGCATGCAGTTGCAGTATAATCAGAACACCAAGATGTGATCGTTATCATAAATACATAAAGTCATGTCATAGAATTGCATATCGACAGCTTAATTACAACCGGCTTCATAATCCAACCTGACTTAATCTCTCTCTACGAGACATGCATAATCAACATAGTAAATCTGGTCAAGGGTCCTCACGCTTCATAGCTGACCACCACACACGTTCTACTACCCCCCCCCCAATAATCTACATAGCAAATCTGGTCATTTATTCTCACGGTATATCTCTGAACACTACACACGTTCCACTACCCCCCCCCCATCTCATCCACGCGGCACAAGGTCGCGGATAACATGTCCATCAACCCGTGTAGACATGCACTAAAGCATCATTTAACATCTCACGGTATCTGCCCTTGTAGTAACATGTTTTAGTTCATGGCGTGGTGACCTTTACCACATTTTATGTTTTTCTCTTTGCTGTTTTAAATAATTACTTTTAAGGTTTCCAACTAGCTTAATATTTCATTATTACACAGAGCCAATTTTTTTCATCAAGATTATTTGCAAAGTTAAGTTTTAAGAAATTAATTAATTCAAACACGAAAATGTTTGAAGAGATTGAAAACCAACAGAAAAATGCATGACCTTTATAAACCTCCTCGGCAGTTATGGAAAAAAAGATTTCGTTGCTTTAAAAGAACTTATGTTAAATGTTTGTTTTGTAACCATTTTTGTCAAAATAAATTTCAATATCAAATTATTTGGTTAAGAATTTGCAGTTGTTTAAAAAATTGTGTTCCTTATATTTTCGTGCTTTTGGTAAGTGCATAGAGAGGTCTATATCACAGCTCTTCACAAAAATGTGTTATATAGTTAAAGTAAATTTAAAATTCGAACATAATATTACGCTATTTGTCCTAACATGTTTAGATACAAGCTTCTTTTTATTGGTGTTTATTATTCTCCACATTTGATTTGAAGCTGTAACAATATTCATACATTTAAACGTTTTATTTTTATGTTATCGAAATCTATTGTTGATATAAATAACCGCTCAATGTATTTGTAACATGCAGCAAAGGAGATCATCTCTGTAAGATGTTTAGACTCGGTTAACACATTTCTAAAATCTATTTTTTTACCTTAGAATACATTTATATTTTTAAAATTTATTTAATACTTGCTATTTATGTTTTGCTATACTTGTGAAATATATATGTGTGTCTGTGTGTTTTGGGTGTTGAGTGTGTATTTTATATTTGCTGTCGATATATTTGGACAGTAAAAAAATGTTAAGGAATAATTTTAAAAACTGTTGTTGTTCTTTTTCTCCTCACTTTAACACTTTATCTGTGAGACGCTTTCCTTACCCAAAGGTATATTCACTTACCATAAATATAAGTATATCTTATATACCAGCAATGTATCGTCACCCGACAGCATCAAAAATACATTTGTTAGAAAATTTATTTACATTTTTTATATTATTCTTTTTTTCCTGCAAATAAACTGTTCTCTACATAGTATCATGGTCCATAGCGGCTAAAAAAGCATGGGGTGTTTCTAGCCGCAAAATATTATATGACTTCATTGTTTGAGAAAAAAATTTAATTTTGTAAAAGAGAACGGTGTGGAAGAGGATTTGAGCATTTATAATTATAAAAGACTTTGTGCAAATTTCAGAAAGTTTAATATTTCGTATATATAAAACAATGATAAGTTACTTAGAATTTTTTAAAATTTAGGCGCCTTAGGTGCCCTATAACCCCTTGTTACATATTAAATAAATATTATATTATTTTGATTCATATAACTATTAGAAGGTTCACTAACAAAAAATGAAAGCAAAGACTACCCCGGCCAACCTTTTAATGCTCATTGGGCGGATATTTATGTTTTCCAGTCCTGTTAATTTTTTAGATCGTGGGCAATCCTACTCTGGATTGTGTACAAATATCTAGAATTCTGATTATTAAAAAAAAAAAGATTTAAAAAAAACAACCTCATCTCAGCTTTTTAATTCATAATCAATTAATACTATAGTAAATTATCATCCTGAGAAATTTATATATACAAGCAGAATAAAGTTTGTGTGTATGGGAGGGGAGGGGAGTTATAAATCATGTGAGTTAGAGAAATAATTTAATAGGGTAGGCTGAAACTAAAACTAGTAATAAAATCTCGAATAAGCTTTTAAGAGCTATTTCGAACATTTTTTCCATAAAAATGTTATGCAAGTCAGAAACCATCACCCATAATTTGCATAATTCATAACAGAAAAATAAGTTTATTAATGAGATATAAGAATGGAATAAATTATATTCCCGACAAGACGCTTTACTTGTTTATGGAAAGAAAATCATTCTAGATTATATTAAAAGTCATTTCAAATCAGTTATTTTGAAAGTAGACAAAACTATTGCTATCTACTAATTGCTGCTAAAATTACGGATGTTGAATGAAAAGAAGTATTTTATTTTGCGCTTGTTTTAACCTTTAACATGTTATGGTTGGCGAAAAATTGACAAAATACCGATATTTTTTTTCCTTTTATAAATAATATTTTCGTTGGGCTGGTGCTTCAAAATACCATTCTAATTTCGAAATACACCACAACGATAGGTGTTTGGTATAAAAACCAAAGATTTATAATTTTAAAGGCAATCTATAAGTGAGAGAATGAGTGAACTGCATTGACAATATCTCGTAAGAGCCCGCCCAGGTTTTAGATTTATATTAAATCAATGCTCTTGAACTTTTACGTTTAAATTTATTTTATTTTTTTAGTCCACTTATAAAAACGTTGTTTTAAAAACTCTTCATTTTACCTTTTTTAATTTTTTTCTTTGCTGTCAAGCTTGAGATTTTTCAAGTGACAAGCTCATCACAAAATGTACAAAAACACATAATATTAAAATAATTTCAATTAATCTTTCTGTAATCTTGAATGACTTCAACATGAGCATTTAATATCGATGGATGTTTTTATATTGTTTAAAGAGCTATTAACATTGAGGGGGGGAGGTGTGGGAAATTGCAAAATGCAAACAGAGACTTCATATTTTTCTTTGCCTAATAATTAAAATTGAAGAACATATTGTTTGTAAGAACACACGTATAGATTACGCAAAGAAAATTTAACAATGGATTTAAAACATTACAGAACGGACAGCTGTTAAAAATTTGTATACATTCCGATCCAACATGCTGGACTGAAAACCTTTCAAACTCATCAAAAACCTCATAAAAACATCCCAAACTACAAACTGATCTCAGTATGTCATACACTAATAAAGATTGCGCGACTGCTCTATAAACGGCCTTACAAATACATGTGCTTCTATTGGTTACTTGGGTCAGATTGTAATACTCTAATACTTTTCTCATTTTACCTCCTAAATCAAATGAGTCGGAAAATGTTAATTTTATACCCGTATACCAATTGGTTGTATTAAAACGGCTTTTCATGTGAAAACGTACCATATAGGTGATCGAGGACAGCTGACTGATTTGCTCGACGGCATCTTTGATTGACGCATGATGAACGTCATACACGAGAAATCTGGCCACATAAAGACGTGTATCAAGACGTCTATCAAACACTACCAAGGGAGGCCACCATTCGTCCAGCACATCAAAGCTGAACATAGTTTTTAAGGAACATAGAATCAAATGCGACACCGTGTTCAGGTCAACAAAGTCTCCAAACGTGTTTTCAATGGACATGGCGACGTTATACAAGTATAGTCTCCGACAGACACCGTCCGGGCGTGGCTCAAACTAGTTGTATCTATTACAGCTCTGGCATAAACCCGTATTTTCTTCACAACGAGACGTGGTCCACGCTTTTAGTGAGCTATCAGAAAAATGGAAAAATTTGAAGACATTAGCTGTGAGACTGAATATTGTCTTTAAACACCCTATGCACATTTTTGAGTCATCCCCTGTTGTTTCCAGGAAGAACTAACCATTACAACCAAAAGACTGAGTCTCAATAAAGTTTGGATGTTCTTGAATTGTAGCATTCCCAACATCCAATGACATCCATGTATGATTTCCTTGGATAACATCTTGCGTGCCTTTAGACGAATAAATTTTTACATCCCTACTTGTTAGTTGAATACATTGGTTTACAGAAGAATTGTTTTGAATTTCAACGACGTTTTCAAGCTTTCGATTGGATATCCTTGGTTTCTCATTGTTGATTGTCTTGTTTTGTTCTGTTCTGTTGACTTTTTATGTAATCAAATGTGGTTTGATTTTGTTGTAATCAAGTGTCTCATTTGAGTAGGGGACTGGAATAATATCCATTTCAGCTTCCGGCGTATGTGCTTTGTTAACATTTAATTTCTCTTGGTGTTCTTTACCGAATTCCATATTTTTGTCGACTCCAACTGGCTCAAATTTTGTTTGTCCGT
This sequence comes from Radix auricularia, assembly GCA_002072015.1. Lineage (NCBI taxonomy): Eukaryota > Metazoa > Mollusca > Gastropoda > Lymnaeidae > Radix > Radix auricularia. The sequence goes on from MUZC01001381.1 coordinate 82,424, forward strand.
GACAGTTTTATGACACGAACAGTTTTTAATAAAAGCACAACTCTCATCGCACGACTCCATTATTTCATTCACGCCTATTGCATTACACGCGATAATGAATGTTATTGAAAAGATAATTAAACGACCTCCTAATTGTATGAAGACAGCGTGCAATTTCGGTAGCAGAATGTTGATTGTCGTTAACCAGGAAAACATTATCATCTTTATTTATTGGCTCAATTCCACCAGAAAAGATATTATTACTGTTATTATTGGCTCAATTCCTCAAAGAAAGATATCATTACTATTATTATTTGCTCAATTCCACCAGGAAAGATATTATTACTGTTATTATTGGCTCAATTCCTCAAAGAAAGATATTATTACTATTATTATTGGCTCAATTCCTCCAGGAAAGATATCATTACTATTATTATTGGCTCAATTCCTCCAGGAAAGATATTATTACTATTATTATTGGCTCAATTCCACCAGGAAAGATATTATTACAGTTATTATTGGCTCAATTCCTCAAAGAAAGATATTATTACTGTTATTATTGGCTCAATTCCTCCAGGAAAGATATTATTACTGTTATTATTGGCTCAATTCCACCAGGAAATCATTTATAACTGTTATTATTGGCTCAATTCCACCAGGAAAGATATCATTACT
>MUZC01001382.1:11858-22106 GCA_002072015.1 Radix auricularia
AGAATTTCAAGGGGCGCCGAAAATTTTACTAAAAACAGATTTTTGGGTAAATACTAGGGCTGTTAACGATTAATTTTAATTTAATTGCTAACTTTTGAAAAATTAACGATTAATTAATCGTTAATTTCGATTAAAGTCAAAAATTTTGATTTATGATGTCATAAGTAACAATTATTTAACGTTCTGATAAAAATCTAAGTAACACTGGAATGTCTTCTTTATATATCAACTTTTCACAAACTACGCAAAAGTGTGTTGACATTAATTGGTTTAAGTGATGAGAGGGTCTAATTGACAATATAACCAGCAGAACTGAACAATCATTGACATGGAACTGATGTAACTGGTATGCTCAAAACGGTCTTGGCAAGGAATGACATTATCAGATATTGGTGTTCATTAACTTTCCACAATTGTACTGGATTAATGGATTCAAGAACGTTCATCTCCATTTTGTAACGCAGTAATTCATCAGAAGAACTGTCGTCATTTCTGTCTCTAAGTCAAACGCCATTACTGCCATTAGCTGCATACGCTTTTCATTTGGTTTGATAAGTAGGCAAACTTTATCAACATTTTGAACATTCCCATCAGTCAATATTTTAAAACCAAAATGTACATGTCATCTTCAGGAAATTCATTATTTATCAGGCGCTATTTTTAAAAATGGTTTATATTTACTTTTTTTTTTACTTTCAATTATTTGTCGTGATGTGATGTGTCAATTAATCGTTAAAAATAATTTAATCTTTAAACATTTTTAATTATTACTCGATAAATTAATCATTAATTTCTGCAGCCCTAGAAATAATAATTATTAGCCTACTAATTTAGTAAATTTTCCAAATCATCGTTCAAGACAAACAGAAGAAACAATATAAACGTATATGTTTTCAAAATAGTGACGTATATTTATTTCAATAGCATATTTTTTTTTATCTAAGAAAGAAACTTAGTTTATGCGAATTTGTAGAGAGCCCTGAGCCATATTTAAATTCCTTTCTACGTGAACCTAAACGATTTATCGTTGATTCAAAGTCAAAGTTCTCATGTTCATTTGAAATTATTGCCAATCCAGACAGACGTTCGTTTTTCATTTTTGAGCGCAAATAATTTTGATGATTTTCAATCATTGCTACCAAGAAGATTCAAGTAAATTTGTATAGAGTATTGACAAATTAGGGAGTCCTGATGCCATTTATTTTTCAAACAAGAATGGTAGAAAGTCTTTAAGTTGTAGCCCACTAGTTGTAGATAGTGATGGACGTTGTGATGGATGTTAAGATGGACGTTTTGATGGAAGTTGTGATGCATACATATCTTTGAAGGTATACTATTCAACAATTGCTTCTTCAGGGTTAATATGTTTGTACATTTTGCACCAACTTCTAAGAGAATCTTTATTTTCTTCCAACATTTTTGTTGGATCAATACAATAGAAATAAATAGCTGTGCCCCTAAAGTCATTAAATCGATCATCTATTTATTTTAGTAGTGTATCCAAGATAGTGAAGTATGTTTCAGATTTAAAACTAGTAGTTGGATCATCAGCCCTTTCATCTCTACTAAGTTCACCTGCCACACTTTTATTTTTTGCAAATTTGAGTTTCTTTAAATTTTGTTTTTAACATCTAGTTTGGAACAATTTTCGTTAATAGATGATTAGACATCTACTTTCAGAATTTTAAAAATCTTGATCGTTCTCTTTTCAACAAACTTATTTCTTCCAACATCGATCAATCGTTTTGCAATTGCAATGTCAATACTCTTGCGCAACAAGTGGTTTGATAACACGAAAATATCAACCAGCTTTTGTACAAATAGCATCAGAAAAAACAAAAGAATATTTGTTATTAAAACAAATAGTCCCAAAGCTTCTGCTCTGACTTCCGACACTTCCTCTATGTTATGTTGATTTCCCTGAATTTATATCTTCTAGAGTGGCTAGAATAGCAGAGAATGATTCAACAACTGCATCGACTGCATGCTTATGGCTTGACCATCTTGTCATTTCTGAGTTTTTACTGTTAATTCATATTCACATTTATGATCTTTTTTAAGAGTATGTAGACGTGGTAAACTAGACGTAAAGAATGCATACAACCTTTCAACTGAGCCAAAAAAACAACTTTACATTACTGTGTACCGAAATTGCTTCGATAGTGACCAAATTCAAAACATGGGGACAACATTGGGTGAAAGTTTTAAGTCCACTCTTAATTCCAGACATCACAGATGCGCCATCGTATGCCTTTCCTCCACAGATTGTGATGTCAATGTTTCGCATTTGTAATGTGTAGTTCCGTTAGAATCTTCTAAGCAAATGCAGGTTTGCAGCATTTCTGTTTACCAAAGTAAACAAGCCTATAAATCTTTCCTCAACATTTCTTAATTTTAAAACTGAACGTAAAGTGACATCTGATGAATTTTAGATATATTAATGGTTGAATCAATAATTAAAGAAAAGAAATGTGAAGACTTAACTTTATTATCAATTGCTGCTGATAATTCAGGTGCAAATAATTGAATTAAATGAATTTGCACATCATTACTTAAATAAATTTCATTTTTCTTTTTAAACTTTAGATGACTGTTTAAAGTCGAATAAGATGGCTAATAAACTTAACATTTAACGAAAATTTCCAGTATTTCTACAACTACCATCAATAAAGCAAGATTGTTCTCTGTGTCCTCTGTTTTGCTAAAACAACGTCACGCCTATCATTCGTTTCAATACTTCTCTATTCTTTTCCACTTAGCGACGCTCCTGACTGACCAAACCAGATATTGCAGTTTTGAAATACGATATTAGCAAGCCAATATTGTCGTATTGCAGTGAAGTGATTGATTAAAAGTTTCGTGTTTAACAATCTTTTTTTTCTGCTCTGGTTACACCTTTTTAGTGTTCATTAAGGGCTTCTTAAGGGGGGCGCCATTTTAACCCGCCCCCCCTGCCCTATAGCTAAATCCGCCACTGGGGGCCACCTTATATTATGTACAAAAGCATTTTGCGTACGGGGGGGAAGGGGGTCTCCACTGAATGCGTACTTACACACAACAAATTTAATTTGCTTAATACTAAGCCTAGTAATGTAAACTGCTTAGACTGCCATCGGCATCCGTGACTGACTGAGTCAAGACTGATATGCAATAATGTTTTATAATTTAATGCAAAGGAAATTCTGAACTTTTAATTAAAAGTAATTAATATTTGATTTAGACCAAACGACCACACATTGCTAAATTATATCTGTGTGATTTATATTTAAATTTCTTGAAATTAATAGAAGTTTTTCTTTCGCCCACCGTTGTTTCAGCCGTTATATAAACATAACAGGATTGTGATTTCACTGCTTATATTGTTATATTTTAAACATTTTTTTGCTGTCCATGAATGACATCACCCGATTCACCCCCTCCCCCTCTTCACAAAAATTAGACCCCGCTCTCCAATATGACATCACAAAACTTTGATTGACCCCTACCCAAAAAAAAAAAGCACATTGAAAATTACCATGTTTGAAATTACATTTTGGTCATTGAAATATGTATTTAGTGTAAGTCTGCACTCTAATATCATTACACCCGTGAAGCCATTGAAAATGTAACTAAATAAATTGTAAGCAATCAAGTGGAACTTTTATTTAAAGTAGCACATTTTGATGTGATTTTGATTTCTTAAACACCACCCCTCCCCCTTTAATATGCTAATAACATGATTTTTTTTCCATTGGGATGGATTAATCCTTTTCCCTTTCCTTCTTATGAGAAAAATAAGTTTGGTATACATCCTGTTTGGTGTAAGTTCAAGGGTCTGGTACGGATTGTGGGCATATATTTAGGGGTGTACATATTTTACCTATGTTTTGTGAACCAACTAAATAATGCATCAAATTTTCTCCTTGTGGGTCTGGTTTGACATCAAAGCGCACTATGTACCGACACTAGTATTCAGCTCTCTGCCGCAATGCCGTAAGTAAACCGTAATGATAATATTTTCAATTTTTAATTCTTATGTATTGGAAGTATTAAAATGAAATACATGTATTATCAAATGTGGTCAAGTCAGTTCATTTTTGAGGTCCAGTTAACTGTTTAAAAAAAGACCATTATACTGTGCGGTCCATATTTTTCCCTAATTTTTTGAGAACCAAAAAGATAAAGTATCAAATTTTTGTTGCATGCCGTTTGACATCTTGACATTAAAGTGTGCTTGACATCACTGCTGTTTGTGTTCAGTTCCTTTTCCAACACACACGAAATAAAATAAAACTGTAATAATAAATAAAATAAATTTTATAAAACACCAAAATATAAACAATGTGGTAATTTTAAGTCAAATGCCTTTGATGTGCATCTACTTAGCAGGAAAACTGTCGATATAAGACCAAAATCGAATTTTAGGACCAAAACTGTCTGGTATGCCTATCTTTAATTTTACGAGTCATAAATTTAAAAATGACATCATTAAATATGACTGCTGTTTTTTGTCCTAACAAATACTCATATTGGCAAAAAAATATCGGTAATATTGATATCCGCACTATCGGCAAAAATGCATATTGGTAAACCCGTACATATATTGTAATAGTAAATAGTCAGTAATAGTAATAATTAAGACTTAGTAATCCTACATGTGGAAGAAAATCAGCAGTCCCGAGCCTGCGCTCTTCATGGGGCTTCCCGGAAAACCCCCTCAGCCCTCAGGCCCCCTAAGGGACGTAAAGACTGAGAAGCCCCCCCCCCCCCCGGAACAGTCGCTGCTACAAGCGGCCGCCTGGGCGTCCAGGACACTAGGTCGAAAACGCCTCCCACTAAAGTGTGCCTCCCGAGGGAGGTGTGGAATTTCCTACTATGACTCGCTATCAACATAGTATCACTTTGGCGCCACCTCTATGGTTAGGATCGCCGCAAAGCGGGGGATCATCACTGACTTGCCTAGGGTTTAACCCCCACTGGAAGGTTTCCTCAGAGCTGGCGTCGAAAAGCGTTTCCTAGCGGTACCTTTTGCTATTCCGTACTGGCGCTCCTGGCCCTAAACTGGCACTGCTCAGCAGCGTTACTAGTTAATTGAGGGGGAGGAAACTGTAGCTTCGGAGTAACCCGACCCTCAACTGGTACTTTGGTTTTCATCATCGGCATTGCATCTAAATGCTTTGCCTAAGATCCGTACAGCGACTGTAATCATATATGACTAGTACCTAACACCTAACAACGGTCTTCGGCTGTCCAAGCCAGGGGTTTGTCGGTTTCAGGTCGTGGTCTGCTCCACGACCTTACTCGTCTGTAGGTCCCCCTTCTCGACAGACTTAGTAATAAATTGGTCGAGTAATACTAATAGCCTGCTAACATTTGGCTATTACTACTGTTAGTGTTAGGACAGTGTGAGCTTGGTCAATCTTCTAACCATATTAGTCATTACTGGAGACTCATAGGTATTTACATGTCTCTACTGGCTATGGCAATGTATGAATCACAATGAATGTATGGTGATTATTTTTGGTGAGATTTGCTTTTGGATGATTCTAAAAATGTTTTAATTTTTATTCTATAGACAAAATGTACAGACATATTTCTCTATTTTCAGCTCAGCATCAAAAGCCAAAGGCAGGGATAATGTCCAATCTCCATTAACAAGACAGTTTAAATCTCCAATTAGTAGATCTGTAAGATATTTTATGTGATTTTTTTTTCTTATGAATATTCAATACACAAATATTCCTCATACAATCTTCAGCAAAATCATGAAGTTATTTATAGTAAATACAAACTGTAAACGTAATATAATGTGTTATAAATAAAGAAAACGTTTTAGTCATTTGAAAGGAAAGACTACTAAATAAAAAAATGTTTTAATTAGGCAATACTTTATTTCAGTTACACTCAACATTCATTTATCATATTTTGTTCAAACTCCAAAGACCACAATATACAAACTTTTAAAAATAGATTTTGTATGTCTTTGAAATCTGGCATGCTTGTCTACATGACTCTGAAGTTTACTGTCCTGATTCATATGCAGCAAGCACATATATATTAAAAACATGAGGAATATTATGTGAGCACGATTATGTATCCAGCCAATTTGCCATATGAGCAATATTTATGTGAGAAATTTTCCACTTGGCAATGTGTTCATCATAATATCCTGACATAAATTGAAATATTTTTCCCAATGCTTTTTCTTAAGTATTTTCTCTAGCCTAATGAGTAACAATATAATTTTTGACAAAGGTTCTATATACTACCAATTTAAAAAAGGCAAGGATTTTTTTCCCGGTGCCAAGGGTGTCCCTGAGTCCACCCAGCTTCAAATGAGTACCTAACACTAGTTAGGGAAACAAAGGCAGCTGGGTAATGCTTGGAACCTCATAGCCGTGGCCTGTGAGCGCTGCATTACTTGGCAACAGACAAGCATCGTCTGTGGATGCAATAATCTTCTGTATAGAAGGAGCGTCTGTATAGATAGACAAGACAAAAAATGTTTCAAATGTACCTCAAAATTAAAGTTAATTTTTTTTGTATTGAAATGAATTGATTATTAAAACAATTTGATAATTATTTTTAATTTGGAACCAATTTGTTTTATTATTTACAGATAACTTGGATATCATTTTCTTTTCTTTTTACGTCCCTAGCACTCTTCTACCAGTGTGTTGTCAGATAGTCAGCTAAAAGAGCAAATAGAAGCACTTAAGAAAGCTTTGAAAGAAACAGATTCTGAGATAACTCTACTCACTGCTAAGTACTTATTAGTTTAGTCCCATTAATGGAAACTATGAAAAAATTTGAACTCTATCTCAAGGTTTCAAGGCAAAATGTATCACCTGTCAATAGGTGTTATTTTTAAAGTTGATAATTAAACATTTCAAACAAATAAAGTACTTAAAATCCTATGATAAGCCCTACAACAAATTCTGGGTTTTGACTCCATGAAAATGAATCTTTATTGAAGCCAATTTACACAAATTGTGCCTAGTTTTGTGTGCTATAAATTTATTATAATGTGACAACTTACTTGTTGAAACAAACTTATTGAAATGTTAATTAACTTTTAAACTTTTTTCAATGTGGGGAAAAAACTACCATATATACTCATTCTATAACCCGTTTGTTCATAAGCCGTACCCCACACTTTTGGAAGAGAAAAGTAATAAAAGTGTTTAACCCGCTTGCAAGCTGACCCCCTAAAATTATAGTACAGCTTAAACAAAATAGTACATAATTTTTTTTAAACTACAAACTAAATCGGTCATTATGATTGTCTACTTTGTACTGCCTTTTTTTGTCTTTGTGTTCTTTGTTGGGCAAGAGTTACCGGTATTTAAAAAAAAAAAAATTCTTTGGTATATAGTAGCCAGGGGCTGATTAAGACTACACGGGGCCCCTGGCTACAATCAAAAGTGGGCCCTATCCAGCCAGCATCCTTTTAAATAAAATGATTGCTAGCAGCTTATATAAGACTGTAACTAAATATTAATCATGAAAAAAAAACTAACACAAAGAAATAACTGTTTGAAGTGTTTGCCGGTATGTTAAAATTGAGTGTGAAAAGAAAATTTTTAAAAAAATATTCCACCACTGGGAATTGATCCCGACATCGTTTGCATCACAAGCATATACTCTTCCACACGGCCAGATGTGCTTTTCAAAATTTTGTAAATTTTAAAAATATAAAAAATGTTTTATAATATGTTCTCTTAGTGATCCAATCAAATCAAGTTTTTCGATTATTAAGACTATCAGGTCTGAATAGGGATCAGTTTAATAGATATGATTAATTAATTTATTCAATTTATTATATTTTCAAGGGTTCGTGCAAACATTTGTACACTTTTATTATAAAAATAAAAAGTTTTAGGGTCCCAAAACCGTCAGGGGCCCTTGGCTATAACCCGTTCAGCCCCCTCCTTAATCTGCCATACCCAGTAGCAAAAGCGCGTACATTAAAATTCATTTTTGAAAACAAAATTTGTTAAATAATTTATTAAAACATTCACAAAAATAAATATAATTATTAAATAATGTAAGTGCGGATGTTTAATAATATAATATAGCTTCTGGTAAAGCAGTTGAATCTTGTAGAATATAGAAAAGGACCTTGATGATCTGCATCAGGGGTCTCCAAGCTACGGCCCGCAAGGCCTTCTCATCTGGCCCCTGGAGACCTTTTGGACTCCAAAAAAGATACTATTTTTACGTATAGTTTACCACAAAACTGTGTGCAGTTAGCCCCCAAGCTGCTGTTTGACATTTAATGCAGCCCTCCAGCAGAAAAGCTTGGAGACCCCTCATCTACGTTGACAATATTGATATTCAATATACAAGCAGAAATCATAAGCTGACCCCCCAACTTTTCCCCATAGATTTTGTTAACAAAAAAAATCAGCTTTAAAACGAGTATATACAGCAATGATTTATCCACAATTCAACTACAGCCAGTCACTCATTAATTTAGTATTCTTTTTTTTTAAAATTATTGTTAATCTGTCTTTCACCCTTGGACTAGCATATATCATCACTTGAAGTAGCACTGTTGTTTGCATAATTTAAAAATACAATGATTATGATGTGTAGTGAGAATCATAATTGTTTCTATTAGGATAATAATATTTGAGTGACTTCTTCAAGCTGGGAAACAAATAAATTGTTGATCAAGATAAATTTAGGCTGAGAAAAAAATATTTTTTTAAAATCATATGGTCTTTTAAGTTCTCTTTGGTAGATAGTAGATAAAATTAATTGAAATTGAAAAAAGTGAAATGCTACTAAATGTCTATGAGGCTTGTCTTTATAAAATCAAAGACTGAGAAGCTAAATTTTGATTTTGGTATGCTACTTAATTGTCAATTCAAAATTATTTGTCCTTATTATGTTATTTTGTTAAAAAGACACTAAGCTGAAATTTCTTTGTCCTTTTATCAAGCCTTGAGATAATTTGTTCCACCATTTATTTGTTTGGTATTTACCCAACATTGTGACAAAATTTCAACTCTATGAGTTAATCTATTCCTATAAATTAACCTAAGGAATAAAACTCCTCATTAATCATATTCATGTGTTCAGTTTCTTAATTTTCCCTAATTCTTCTTTTACAGAGGTTACAAAGATAGTGAGCTACAGACACACATTGACAAACTCCATGAGTATAATGAGATAAAAGATGTTGGACAGATGGTGCTTGGAAGGATAGGTAAACAATTTTGTCTTTATTTCACCCAAAAAATTAATAATTAACTATTTAAGCCCTACTATTAATATTTTTAAGCTCTCAAATTCATGTACACTTGAACCTCTCATAATGAGCACAATTTGTCACAGAATCTTACTCGTTAAGGGAAACACTCATTAAACAGAACACTTTTTCCCATAAAAATCAATATAAAATACAATAATTCCTTACATGCTGAAAAAATAATCATTTATCAAACATTTTGATAATGTTTATTCAAATAAAATAACGTATGAATTATTATGGAGTGAAACAACTTGAAATACAATTTAGATTTGAAACAAAACACGTAAATAAGAATTAATGACAAATAATTTCAAATAATTAATAATTTTTAACTAGAAAACTGTCCAAATACGTTTTTTTTTGCACAAATAGCCAACCCCTTATTAGGGTGAGGATTCTCAGTGTATGATGCAACAGTTTCCCATGCTTTCAGCATTTCTCTTATAGCTCTAGAAGATTGTTGCTAGATTAATCAGCTTCACACCTTGTTCTCTCTTTTCATTGATTTTACGTTTCATTTCAACAGTTACAATATATACTCGTTATATAGCCTGTTCGTTCATAAGCCGACCCCCCTCTTTGGAAGAGAAAAGTATGAAAAATGTGTAACAAGCTGACCCGAAAAAATAAAAGGCAGCGTAAACAAAATGGTACACATTTTTTAAAAAACTACATTTACAAGTTAAATCCGTCATTATAATTGTTTACTTGGTTCGAGAACAAAGAGATTTTAATAACAGAGACAATGGAAGTCATTTTTTATAGCAATCGCTAGAGGGCTTTTTTACCACGTTTTTCTTAGTTTGCTTTCTTGTCTGGATGTCTTTCCGGGGCAAAAATTGAATTCCTTTTTTGAACCACTTCTGATCATCCAATTTTGATGAAATTTTGCATGCATACTTGATTCACATGACAATTTAATATTTCATTAATTATAGTACTCAATTCTACTTAATTATAGTAGAATTAAATTCTATTTTTCCTTATATGGAATAACTAATCAAATGTCA
>MUZC01001382.1:47853-74800 GCA_002072015.1 Radix auricularia
ATGTCGTAGCACTAGTTTCCTGACTAGCGCTACGACATGTCGTAACGCTAGCAACATCCGACCGGGTCGTCTGCCGCTACGACAAAATTGTCGTAGCGCTAGCCACATCCTTTTTATTTTTATAGCCACCATATAGCGGTTAACACTACCGGTACTTAATTCATTTTATGACCTAAATCAATTTATTTTGTTGAAAACAAATGCCCCAAATAGAAGTTATTATTTTTCAAAGTTCGATGAGCTTAGAAAAAAACTAAGAAAATGCAGATCGTCATTGACGATATTGAGTCACTCCCCTTATTAGCCTTATAAAGAAAAAAATAAAGTGTTGTTAATCGCTACTCTTATTAATTTTAATTCTTTAAATTTAATTATAGGACAGTAATTCAGTAATTTTTGTTATATTTTTCTTAAATTTTATTTGGTTATGGACTAGTAATAATTATTTGAAGATTATTACTAATACTATAATTAGGCACTTCGATACTCGTTCGCGCATCGCTCTGCGCATGTCGTAAATTTACGGAAAAACTTTTTCGGAATATTTTGATTTGCTCTCCGGTGACCCCCGAAATACTCATTTTACGTCATTGTAATCGAAAAACAAATGAATTTTGTTATCGAGTACGTTATTTAATTGTCTTCCGGTGTCGCTTTCACTTTCCAAGCAACGCAGTGTTCGCTGGATATTTTTCTGTGCTTCTTTCACTATCGGTAAGCTACTATTTTCTCAATTATGTTGTATTTAGTTACAAAAAATTACTCTGACTTATTCACGCAAATTTAACATATGAAATCTGTTATGAAAATCATTGATTTGATTACTGTACCCTTTGCTGATACGCTGTGTAGACCTTTCCAATTTTCACCAAACATCGGCACGTATAAAAACAAAATGGCTGATTTTTTTCTTGTTCACCGGCGGGATAGTATTATAAGAAAAACTACTAATAACAATAACTTTTGCATATTTGCAATCTTTGATCATCCAAAAATATACAATTAAAACAATGACATTTAAAATAAAATAATGTAGAAATTACGATAATACTTTAGATAAGTCAATAATGATATAAGATGAATGAAAATAAACCGATGAAATCAAAATAAATAAACACTGTTACTATACTATAAATAGAAATAGTATTAATATTCATCGTTTCCATTATTTTGTTTTTTAAAATCATAAATTATTAACTAAATACATATGTATTATGTTATATATTAATGTATGACAACAGCCTTTACTAAAGACTATAGCAATAATAATTAATATCTACTACTACCACCAAGATATATTTGAAAATCATAATAGAAAAATTGTTATGATAAACAATAATAATAATAATGTCATTAATTAAATAAAAATAAAATTTGTTACTTACCTCAACTTATTGTATTTAACTTATTAATCTTTAATTATATTGCAATGAACAATGTTTATGTTATTAATATAAAAATTATAATGGAAAAATATGTTTAAATTATATTAAATTATAAATATAACTAAAAGTATTTTTTTCTTTCAGTTTCAGCCTGCAACTGCAAGGACACCAGTCCAAAGGAAGAAAATGATGGAGCCATTCAGCTCTTCTGACATTTCTCTAGCCAAGGCTGGCTTTAGGCATAGGCAAACCTGGCAGCTGCCTAGGGCCTCCGATTAGTCTCATGATTAGTGGGGGCCTCACAGAAGAATCATTTCATATTTGTTTTTCTATTACATTTAGGCTACTTAGGGCCACCGAATTCACTTTGCCTAGGACCTCCAATGCTCTTAGGCCCGGGCCTGCTTCATTATGAAATTATTCGTCCACAAATACCACAGATTATTCAACAGACTTTAGAGATAGCTGATGTGTATAAGGACTCAGACCATCCAGAGGAAGTCAGTGAGGGTTGCTTAGATAGAGTAGACGCAAGAAGTCAGCACTGAAGGCCTATTTTTAAACGTTAGGTATGGCTAAATGTCAGAGTAAATTATGAATTAATTATTATTTTTTTATTTTCATTAGCTTTCCATCTTCTTTCTCATTTAAGATGTGAATCAGTGCAAAGAATAAATAATAGTTAATTAATATTATGTTTTGTGTTTATATTGTAAAAATATGCCTTTATTTTTCATTGTAAAAATCTTTGATTTTTGTTTTAAAAAATTGTTAATAATTATTTTACTCTTTTTTTTTTGCAGGTTTTCTTTCAAGCTGCCATTGGAATGATTGATATAAGCATTATTATAATTATATTTGTTACGGTGATTCTTAAATTGTCTTTATAATAATTGTTTAAATATTTTTTTAAAAAGTATTTTTTGTACCCTTGTGGTATACAAAAATTTATAAAATACAATTTTGTGCAGATATCTAGACTCTTTGTTGCTAATTGTGTTGTAAATTGCATTCAGAATGTATCCTGAAAATTTGGTGCAGTTATCTATATAAATACAAAAAATGTGAGTGATTGAGTAAAGAAAGTTAAAAGTTGGGTCACAGGTTTTCAAAGTTAATTATATAGGTTACATAAGGGACAAAAAAAATCGATTAAAAAATTCATAACTCCACTTCTATAAAAGATAGAAAGACAATTCAAGTGGTTTTAAAAAGGTCTTAGCAAGCCCTTTAAAATGATATATTATTTAAGCCTATTGAGCAACATTTAAATTTTCTGTCAAAGTACCTACTATAATACTAATACCGCCAATACTATTACTAATAATAATAAAGGACTATTACTATTACTAACTAACTAAACAATCAATCAATTTAAGAACTTAATTAATAATTGTCTTTTGCCTAATATTAAGTCCAAATTGATACTTACCTTATAATTAACAATGATAAAGGTGTTGTAATCCTTTTATCATAATAAATTAAAATGTTTTTTACAAATAACAAAGATATTGACATAGACAATTGACTATTGACAAAATATTTTTTTATAAATCAATAAAAAGAAAAAAAATCTCAATAATTAAATAATAATAATAATATAACATAGTAAATTATAGGTATAAATATAAGTGATAATAATATTCAAAATCAACAGCAGCCAGAACTTGGAATTTCTTCAACTGACAAATTGATGACGAAGACAATGACAAAGCTTAGGCTTATGAATTATAATTATATGTTGACATGTGAATGCTTGTTAATGATAATGTTATTTACTCAGAAAAATGACAGGAAAAATTTTCTTATTATCTTTTAATGAGATACTGCCATCTACAAATACTTAATCAATTTAATTTTAATTTCATATTTTAGTGTCAGTAATCAGACCTCATCGGTGTGGTATATTTTAACAAATAATTTGTAATAATTTGTGTTAAATATTATTTTTAAAGTCAAATACTTACCCTTTAAACATTTAATGATAGTTATTAATTTAACTGTACCATGCATTCAATTAAAATACAATAGGCATGCAAATGTCTGAACTGATTTTTATTTTGTTATAATTTTCAATATGATTTTTTCAGCATGCCTTCATATATAATTTTTTTAAAATTCAAAATCTTGAGATACTTAAACAATTTCTTATTCATTGTTTTGTATATTGGATTGTGAATGTCTCCAGAAAATTTGATACCCATATCTCTAAAATTAAAAAAGTTGTGAGGGAAAGAATACTGAATTTTGAAATTTAGGTCACAAGTTTTTAAATAAATTATATAGGTTATATAAGGGGCCCAAAAAATCGACAAAAAAATCATAACTCCACTTCTATAAAAGATAGAAAGAAAAAACAAGTAGTTTTGAAAAGGTCTTAGCAAGCCCTTTAAAATGATATATTATTTAAGCCCATTGGACAACATTTAAATTTTCTGTCAAAGTACCTATCTTAGTTACTCTTAGTTACTCTTTGCCATTTGCGTAGTCTCAGTAGACACTTAGAAAGAATTAAGGGTTAAAGCGAAGTATGTCGACCGTGACTTCACGGTCATGGCGGCCTTCTTTGTTGTTATAGCACGTCCTTTTAAAAGCTTTAAAATTAAAATTCGATAGCTATACTATACCTAACCCAAACCCTAAAATCTTCAATTTTCCGAAAATTCTAAAGCTATACCAAACCCTAAAACCTTCCATTTCTTATAATCCTTTTAGAATTTATAGAACTTTCTTTTCCAGCAACTGGTAGCGTCGTGACGTCACGGTTGACATACTTCGCTTCAGCCGAATTAAGTCGCTATAATTATATAATATATCTTAACAAACTCTTCTTTATATTCTATACGCATATATATTATAATATGACATTAATAGATCCAGGCTTATTTGTGTGTGTATTAATTCTAAAATCTAAATTTATTTAAATAAATTATTAAAATAAATTTAATATTGTCTGCCAATTACAAAAATGTCGCCCAATTTTGCTAAACTATACTATACTTGTGTAAGTGATGCCGATGCCAAGTATTAAAATTTAGCATACCGTAAAGTAAAGCCATAAATAAAAATACTCAAGAAACGATTCGTGCACAACCGCAAGGTCAAGAATGTAAAATAATTTGTTTCGTGTGGGTGGAATAATAAAATGTACAGTGTGCAGACTTGTCACTGGAAATCATCCATTCCATTCATCCTTCAACCTCATTTTCACTCTATTATTGTTACTATTATTTATTATTACTATTCGCTTATTGCTTTGTTCTCGTTGTTTCATTCATAAAGGTTGGCCGTGTGCAAAATTTGTTTAACTATTGGTTAAAATTAACAATTATTATTGTAAGTCAAAGCCGAAGGTTTAAAAGGAGTTCCTAATTTATTTGGGTACATTTTTAAAAAGGAGAGTTTGTTTTGTTGTGAGTCATATTCATATGTCTTAATGTTTATCATTAATTATCATCTATGTAGGTCATGATCTAGAACTTGTAAACATATCAGTATTCAGTATAATTATAAGTATCAGAAATTTTGTTTTGGCAAAAATGAATATTGGTAGACCCCTAAGATTTAATCAACGTATCTGCTTTTCAGAATAATAACAAAAATTATCAGCACACTCATTGTGATTTTTAAAAAAAAAAAAATAATAAATGAAATTTAAAAAAAAACATGATGGCATTATTAATTTGAAATAATATATCTGTAGGTTATTGTTAACAAATTCCATATTATAGATACTCAAATAGGCACGTTTCTCTCTCTCTCTCCCAAAAGTGTGTCTTTAAAAAGCAAATAAAAACGCCCGAGAGCTATTCAGAAGTTTTTGGGATAGTTCGGGATCACCCGGAAGCGCTTGGTATTGTTCGGAAACAATTAGCCGTCGGCTAGTCTCAGCTGTCACTATAAATACAGGTGCAGTGCAGCACAGTTAATCAAAACCAAAACGTATTCGTTTTTTTTTTATTTTATTTTTTTAAGTGTGTGTGTGTGCGTTTCTGTTTTTGTGTCCTTTCAGATCGCATGATCGCAGTAAACTGTGTCTCAGTACTCTCTACTGTAATGCGTACTGTAATACGTACGTAAGTTTTGAAAATTTTTATAAACAAAGCGAGTTTCGTTCTAACTATAATAAAGTGACCATGTTTTCAAAACATGAGCCTTTGAGTTGAACAGGAGAGAAACGAAAACATGTAACACTGACTCTAAATCAGAAACTAGAAATCATCAAACGACTATAAAAAGTTGAGAATAGAAATGTTTGAATGAATGAGTTTAATATTGGCTCTTCAACTATTTATGACATTGACAGAACCAGTTCATTTTTTTTACGGCAAAGCCTACACTAAAAAGAAGGGGCATGCCCGTTAGACCAGAATTTTCGATAGTCCTGCACTGAGCCGGTCCCGAGCGTGCCGGATTATCGGACTTCTACTGTATATATAAATTGTTAATTTCTGCAGCCCTAATTTATAGCATTCATCCTGAAAATAAAATCATCATTAAATTAAATGAGAGCTTAAGTGCATATGACGAACCACCAAATTGAGGTCATAAAATAGTGAGAAGATATAAATTGAGGATTAGGCTAGACTGAACAATATTTTTAAAATTTAAAACTTTCAAACCACTAATGCTAAAATTATAATTTTGGTGTGAAAATTTAATTTAAAATTAACTCTATTCAACTATTTTATTGGTTATTTATTTTAAAAAAATTTAAACACCAAAGTACTTAGTGTCAGTGTTAATTTTTGTGTGTGTCTAATTAGTCAATTCTTACAATAAGACAATAAAATATAAATATAATGCTGGCAAGAGAGCAAATAAAAAATAATTTGGTCATGGCATTTAAAAAAAGAAAGACATTCTTGGAGTTTAGCACCCAGAACTTTGATTTGTATTTATCAATCACCACTTAATAATTGTCATGTGGGTCTTCCTTCTTTTATTCAGTAATTTTTGTTTATATAATGTTTACAGTTTTTGGTAAGAAAGAGCAGCACATTTGCATGACAATAAGTATATTTTTCAGACAAATCTTACCACTGAGGAAAATGTATCAACGGTAACTTGACTGTGGGCCATACACTTTAATCTTTCCCCAGGTGACCTGATAGGTTTGATCTTTGCTTGGTTTAGTTTGTTACCTTTCATATTGATTGTCAGCTTTTCAACATTAGTCATCTTGCGTCGAGACTTGCACACTGTGAGTATTTTTGTCTTGACTTGTATTGTTATGCATTTTTGAATCTGCATAAGTTTACTATTTTAACACCCATTTCTTTGAGATAAAAGAATTAAATATTTAGTTACTAGACAACTTACTTGTTATTTATCGGCATGAAGTTATTAGACACTGCAGAATCTACGAAAAAAATGTTCTTAAAATTTTTGGGGGGCTTAATTAACTAAAATTTTTATTTGTTCTTCTTATTATTCATAGGTGGCATTTTTTGCAGGCTTATGCATCAATGAAGTAATAAATATTATTATTAAACATATAGTTCGAGAGGCAAGGCCAGTTAGAGGTAAGACATACCAAAGTTTGATATTTAAATTGAGCAGTGAATCGTTGAATTCCTATCACACAATTAAAATTGCAGTAATGCTTCTACTGTTCTCAGATTTATCAAAACTAAGGTTGTATAGACCGCTCGTTTTGGAGGACCAGTTAACCATTCAAAAAAAGACCGGTTAACCGTCGGTTCAATTTATACTAATTTTTGTGAACCAACAAGAGAAAGTATTGAATTTTGGCCCTGTGCTGTATGATTTGACATCAAAGCACCTAATATATACCAACCGCTAGTGTTAACCTGTGCTAATTTTACAATTTTTTATTAAAAAAATTACCACAACGAAGTAAATTGTAATGATTAATATTAAATTTTATGTATTAACAGTATTCAAATAGCATGTTAGCAAATATTGTCAAGTCAGTTTGTTTGTGAGGACTGGTTAACCGTTTTTAAAAAAAGACAGTTTTACTGTCCGGTCCGTATTTTTCCATAATTTTTTGAGAATCAACAAAGAGAGTGTGAATCAAATATCGCGCCGTCTAATGGTGACATGTGACGTGACTGCCCACTTGTGTTCAGCTCTGATGTCAATGCACACGAAATACTTTTTTTCAGAAAACATAAAATTTTATATCGATGTGATAATTAGTAATTTTAAGTCAAATGCCTTTCAAACTGTCAATATAAGACCGAAATCGAATTTGAGGATCGGTAAACACTCTGTTGGTAGTAGTGTTAGGCGAATGTTTCTGATTGTGGCATCAAAACCAGCTACCCTCGCTCTTTCCTGCAATGCCTTCATATCACTGAATTTTTGAAAATCCAAAGAATTGAGTAAATAGTGATGGTTTTATAGTCATTTTTTTAAGGACTCGTGATTAACCGTTCTAAAGAATAGGACCGTTAAAGTCAGCGAGGTATTTTTCCTTAGTTTTAAAAACCCAGGCCTCACACCCTGCCTCGCCCCGTCCGTTGGGAGGTCGTGTTTACCTCTCTTGTGCGTGATGCCGGTCTACTCACGAATTAAAAATTAATAAAAATAAAATTATAGAACTTACTGAGTAAACAGTGATGGCAAAATGGAATTTATTTAAAAACCATATTATTTTTCAATCGTCAACTCGCCAGAAAAATTGACTTTTGCGGCGCACACATTCCCCCCATTTTTTCTGTTCAAATAGGGTTTGAGTTAAGCTCGCCATACTCCCCTTCCAATGCATAACAATTACATTTTTTAAAAGAAAATATCAGTTACGGTATAAATCACAAATGTGATCAAGGAATGCCGATAGGTCACGGGGTCATGTGCTTTTATAGCTTTCTTTGTTTTTATAAGAAACAGACTATAATTAATATAAATAGAAACTGTCACGGCCTTGACCGTTGTTCACATCAAACGCCCACTGTGTGTTAGCTCTCGTACAGTGCCTCGACTACCAAGCAAAGCAAATTAAAATTTTAAAAAATCATTCCTTAACTGCAGGCAAAGTAAACCAATAGTATGACGTGTATATTATTTATATATCGGAATATGGAGAAAGCGAAAAACAGTGGCTCGCGTTAGTTTAGTCTCGTATGCTTCCTTGCATCTTAACGGTAACAACAAAAACGAACTATGTATATTACGGGCTTATAGTTGCTGTTAACCGGTTCTGATTTAAAGGGACTGGTCCTGATCTCAGGACCAGCTAACCTGTTAACCGTTAACAACCTTAATCAAAACCTAAGTTTTAGGCAAATTTATTCATCAAATTATGACTGTAGACACATTTGATTTAACTACTATTTTTATTTTAAGTAAAGTATTTTTTTCTATTCATGAACAGGTCGTTCCAACTTATACACCGAGTACGGCATGCCATCTAGTCACTCACAATTCATGTGGTTTTTCTCTTCATATTTTGCTCTGTTTTTATTACTAAGGTAATTTTTATCCACTGTAGATGTAGTGCTTTCATGAGTTATGTGAATCTTTCAAGCAGCTGTTAAAAAGATCATTTAAATTATTTCAAATAATTTTAATTAAAAAAAAAAAAGTGATATATGGTGTAAATTACTGTCTAAAATAATGTATTAAAAATCAAGAGTTCAAAATTTAAAAAAAAACAAACGACAACCTTGTTCTTATTGAGTATCCTGTTAGAAAATTAGTTAACTTAAGCTATTTGATTTATTAAATATTACTTACTCTATTACTTCTATGTTCATTTAATCTGATTGGACAGGTTATACAAAAATCATTCAATAATAGATGACCTGTGGAAATATGTGTGTGCTTGTCTCGGAGTTGTATGTGCAATTTTGGTATCATGGAGCAGGTAAGGCATATTTACTTCATTAACTTGACTCATCATTTTAAGTTAGACAGGCCTGCCAGCCATTCTGATTTTTCCAGAATTATACAGATTGTTTACCCCTGATTCTGGAATTCCGATTTTTCGACCATCAATTTTTTTCATGTTATAAAAATCCAAAAGTGGCAAAAAACAATTAAAATAAAAATAAGTTGAGTGATAAAGGCGGTGGTGTATTTCAATAATGCCACTTCCTATGTTATTTTCCTGCACTTCTGCTATCCAAGCTATTTGCCACTGTTCAGGTTTATCCCAGAATTCCGGATTCATGAAGCTAAATATTTTTATTTTCCAAAGTCGCGAGTTTTTGATTTTACTCTTTCCAGATTCGTGATTTGTTTTCTCGCTCTTCCCAGATTTTCTGGATTTGCAAGTTTAGTCTTTCAAATTTGGCTTCTGGGTTTCAAAGGAGGGGGGAAAAGTCAAACAGCGCGGAAAGCCTATTCAGTGAGATGCGTAGTTGCTAAAAATAGGATGGGTACCGTGACCTCTTTCTTCCTTCTTTATTTGTTAGCATCTAATTATCATGCATCGTTCTGCGCATATTAACTCTTAAAGTCGCAGAAGGGTTTGCAATAAACTTCCACCTCAGTCCCGTAGGGATTTCCTGTATTAAGATCAACCGATTATGAAATTAAAAAATTTGCGTAAAATCCATTTATAATATTATTGTCATACTGACTTCATTTTCTAGGTTAAGCTTGGTTATTTTACGCATTCCAAAAGACCGTAATGAGTTTAAAACAATATTTACCTGTAGTTTAGTACTATTATTTTAGTAATAAAGTATAGCAAAAACGTATCTTCGGAAAAAAAACAACGTTAAAACTACCAAAAAACATTGCGAATCTAGTGATAACACGGCTGCCATTTGCGGAAGTCAACTACATCATTTTTGAAGCATTGAAGAAATTTTACTTTCTGAGATCTCATTTCTAACGAGATTGGTATCTAGGGACGCATTACGACGCTTTACGGATAGCGGGCGGAGACGTATTACAACGCTTTGCAACATTAAGAGTTAAAAGGAAAGACTAACACACAATAATTGAACGTATCACATTCCGTTTGAATCAGAATTTTGTGCTTGACGTCAGTTTTCTAAAAAAATAATTTAATTTATCATGGTTTACATCAGATGTGTGCTTTTGGATGACTGTTTTATGGTTTATAAATACTAACATGACATTAGGAGCTTTTCAGTAAAAAGTAAGACTTAGTTGAGTTCGCTTGAAGTGTCTCAACTGCTTTTGTTTTAGTATGCATTAATTGTCGAAACAAAATGTGGGTCAGACTTATAGATTAATAGATAAATAATATGTAAACGGGGTATGAGTGAGCCTGACAGAACGTAGCAAGACAACTAACGTTTCAGCAAAGAGCCTTCCTCAACGAATAAATAGTACACAAATATAATGAATAAAAATAACAATAAAAACTTAGCTGCTGGGAAATCTAAAAAGTAAAGAGGATTCAATAAATTTTTAAAAAAGGATTTCAGGGTTCACAGCTTCCAGTGGGTGGCACCTCTGCTGCCATCTCTAAATCTTACTTCATTGGTCATGCGATCGTACATTCTTCCTTTTTACCGCCTAATTTTTTATAAAAAAATCAGCTTTCCTGTTACTTCGAAAAAAAGTGGGTGGTAGTATACATTTTTAAAGAAAGCTGGTAAAGACGTTTTTCCAGTGACTGAGAGTAATTAAGACTGGTCTAACTAAACAAATAAAGAAAAGACATCATTTATTTTTTTAAACAGAATCAGTATTTGGAAAAATACTTATTTATTCTGCCATCGCCCTGTTGTAAAACATTTGCATTTTGTGCTAGTCCCAATTATCTATTGAAAGTGGTGGGTTCAATGATATCAATAATAAAAAAGTTTATCGCAAAAATTAAAACTGCTGAGAATTAAGTAGAGAAAAAGTAGTGAATCTGTTAACAATTACTTTGTGGAAAGAATAGGAAATTCAGGTTTGAGATTTAAACGTTTTAAATCCTTCTTATTGAAAGAAACAAATGTCTTGCCAATATCCATCTTTTTAATGCCAGAGTCAAAGAAATGTTTCCAGAAAAATTGCAATGAAACAAGGGCAAGCATTAATTCAGATACTGATACTCTTTCAACTAAAGACTGATTTTAATATTAAACTAAACTCCGCTGCAAAGCTAACTTCAATTATGTGAAAACATGGATATGCTGTTTTGTAGATATCTGTATGTAATGTAAACATTTCCAGTAATGTTTCTCTCATATTCTGTGGGTTTTTTTAAACTCTTAAAACTGAAAGATAATGGAAGAAACGTTATAACTTATATTTATTTAATATGTAGTTCTTAAAAATGATTTTTTTAAAAGTGTTTTAATAGTTATTGATATTGCTTATAAATTATATTATTCCTGAATAAGTTATTATTATATTACTAGTTATAACTGTGGCATCTGCAGCAAATTTGTTTTACTAGTCCTCCAAACTTTATTAAAATTTTAATTTTTAATGTCCTTCCCTCATTTACATAGCAGATTAATTAAACCATTTTCATTTTTAAGATGATATTAAGTCCAATTATCTTGAATTTTATTTTGTGTTCAGTGGTCTCACAATTTCCAATTCTTTTTAATAATTTTTTAAAACTCTTAAGTACCATAAGGTTTTTATTAAACTTCGGCCTCATTCCCGTAAGGATATCGCATATTAAGATCAACTGGTTATGAAATTTAAAAAATTGCGTAAAAACATTTATAATATTATTGTCATACTGATCTCATTTCTTAGGCTAAGAATGGTTATTTTACGCATCCAAAACACTATTTTGAGTTACATACTATATTTACCTGTAGTTTAGTACTATAATTTTTATAATTAAGTATAGGAAAATCGCTTCTTCAACAAAAAAAATATGTAAAAACTACCAAAAAACATTGCGAATAGAGCAATAACACTAGCGCGGGAAACGGCCACCATTGCTGGAAGTCGAATTCATCATTTTTTAAGCATTGAAGAGTTTTTACTTTCCGAGATCTCATTTCTAACGAGAGTGGTATTTAGGGACGCTTTAATGATAGAGAGCATAGACTCATTACAACGCTTTGCGACTTTTAGAATTAAAATATATATATGTTACCGGCAAAGTGTGAAATCCCGGTATTCTATAGAATGCCTAGGTAATGTATAGAATGCCTGATGGTTTCAGGCAAACTGTGAAATAGAAGTCGTTTATGAAGATGTTACATACTTTTCCTAGGCATTCTATACAATTCCTAGGCATTATATAGAATGACCAGTACCGTTTAGGCAAAGTGTTAAAACGGCACAAGATGAGAAACCTTTATTAATTAATACGCATTTGAAAAGGAAAAACAAAAATACGAAATAAAGCACAGAATATTCTTACCAGAAAACAATGAAAGTAGAACTGAGATTGGAATGACACTTTTTACTTAACTTTCTTCTTCACACAAAACACTCCATATTTTAGCACTTTGATGTTGCACATGCATCTCGCGAATTAAAGAAGAATGCTAATAGAATATTGTTACCGGTAAAACACAAAGCACAATTGGCAAGGCCTACTTGTTGCAGCAGGGAAGGCTAGAATGACATTTTGAGTTGCACTTAACTTTCTTTTTCACGCAAAGGCACTTCATATTTTGGCATTTTGTCTTGCACATACATCTGACGAATCCTTGTCCGCTTCCTGTGGACTGAGAAGTAGCTGCAGATCGGAGAGGTATTTCGTGGTCAGGGACGTCTTCAATTCTCATTAAGTTCTTTGGACATACGGTGAATTCTGATCTGGCGTAGAGTTGTTTTAAGCTTCCTTGTGCAGTTCCAAGTCGATAAAAGCCATCTTCCGTCACGCTCATAACAACCGCCAAGAGATTGCGTGAGTCACCCCGTCCTTGGTCGACGTCGGGAATCGGAACTCGCACAGTGGCACCCAAAGGCACAGGAGGAAATTTCTTGTCAGAATCTCTTTTCATTTTTTTGGCCTGCATCTCGAGGTTATGTTTCGATTCCATTTTATTTTTGATAGCTTTCTCAATATTGAAGCAAACATTGCATAAAATGCTAACCCCAAAACCTTCTACTTCCTCGCCGTCATCGTCTTTAGCAGAATGTCCACAGATGGCATGCACGTTTCGATCACAATTTCGACATGTATGAGCACCCGTGGTTTCTTTTAAACAGACGCAGCAGATAGCGGAAGAAGAAGGCTTTTCAGTATCCACGGAAATGAACGGCTCTTCAATAACCATGGCTTCACCATTGCTTTGGTTTCCTCCATCGTGGATTGCATTCTCATCTATGTCTTCTGCAGGGGACTGTGTCTCTTGCATTGCTTCATCTCGCATTTGTTCCTGCTCTCCTGTTATTTTTACGCTGTCTATTATTTTTTCGAGTTCTTCCTCAGTCTCTACGTCTCGTAAAACGTCTTCAGGTAGGAANCTCAAACACAGCGGGAAAAATGATTTCTTTAGGTCTGTTATATACTTTGCCGGCAGGTAATCCGGCATTCTATAGAATGCCTAGGCAATGTATAAAATATCAATCATTTCACAGTTTGCCTGAAACCATCAGGCATTCTATACATTACCTAGGCATTCTATAGAATGACTGATTTCACACTTTGCCGGTAACATATATATTAAGAGACTAATAGTTGTCAATTTAGAAAATTTTCTGATAAATAAAGCCATTCTGCAAACGTATATTGGAACATTCAAAATGATATTGAAATATAATTACACTTAGATAACATTCCAAACAAATTGCAGTCAAAAAATAACCTCACAAACAACATCAGTGTCAAGACATGAACTTAATATAAACTTTGACCCTCTGCTATTCTCTCTCTCTCTATATATATATATGTTAGACTTTTTGAAATTAAACAAGAGTTTCAATTCATCCAACAGAGCTTAAATTGTTGATGCTCTTGTAATACTAATGTTCATTCATTAACAGAATGTGAGCTATAGAAAATGGAGTTAAGATATATGTACCTTTCCACTGCTTATGCTAATGAACTGTATCCTGTGTCATGAGTTAGTTTTCTGCGAAGGAAATGCCCATTCAAACTAACTGTTAGTCTCCAAAAACCTGAGTGGGACAGGCAATTTATTAAACCTTGCAAACAGAATTATTTATGTGTGTAGTGTCAACTTAGGCCATAGTATTTAGTATTTAATGTAGAAATTTTTTAAGTGGGCTTATCGAGGCAGGTAATTATACATTCCGCCTTTTTTTGGTCCCTGTAGGCCAAAGGAGAAACAGAGAATTGTGTTGGTGTCAGTAGTCAGCCTCTTTCCCTCTGCTGACTTAAATACATTGACAGTATAGTGCTGTTGTTTATTTCATGAAATTATTATACAACTGCAAGCCAGATTTTATTAAAAAATTCTGAAAGGCCATTCTGGTTTAAGAATTCAAATTACATGGACATATCATTGAAAGCAATGTTCAGTGTGGAGGACACTTTTATGCAAATGGCATGATGAAAATATCATAATATATGAATTTATTTACATGTATTGCGATTTTAAAATAAGTATCATTGTATAATTGCTAGCAGTAACATTTCTTTTCTTTTGTTTTGCTAAGGGTATATCTGAGCTACCACACAGTCAGTCAAGTACTACTTGGAGCATTTATAGGCAGTGTGCTAGGTGTTCTGTGGTTTGCAAATGTCCATTTTTTATTAACACCCGTGTTTCCTATCCTTGCTAGCAGGTAAGAATTTATTATCTATATATATATACAAATCAAATTATTTGTGTATGTTTGTCCTTTATAGCTGACTAAACTATTCTTCCGGGATGGTTTGTTTTTATAAAAAAATGTTGTATAACATTGACACTCATGGGTTGTTTTTTTTTTCTTATATGAGCTATATAAAATTAGTTTTAGTGTTAGCTACTTAGCAAATGAATGGATCTTAACCAAACTTGGTACATACAAATTTGACAGCCCTTATTAAAATACTATAGAGCATTGAACTTCCAATTTTCATTCCTTCAGGGCCAAGGGGCCCAAAATAGTTTTTTTCATAAGCGTTTAAGACTTAAATCCAATCATGATTCAACATGATCTTGACATTCATCTGATCGCCTTGAAACTTCAGTACCCTCCCAGGTTGATAGCTGGCAACATTTTTTTCAAAATTTTACACTCGCGGAGCGCCGGGGGCCCATAATGTTTTTTTCTTATATGAGTTATATGAAATTAGTGTAAGTGTTAACTATTGGGTAAATTGATGGATTTCAACCAAACTTTGTATGCAAAAAACTTGGAAGCCAATATTAAAATACTAAATGATACTGAGCTTCTAATGTCCATTTCTTCTGGGCCAAAAGTCTTTTTTTGTGATGATATATATTGTTTTCTGCTCAATTTTGAACGATCTTGAGAAATATGCCAATGATGAAACTGAATTTTAAATGTACATGTTTGTGATATGTACATTTTGAACCAAACGGTCTCAGGGGCCCATAATTTTTGTTTTTTCCTAAATTAGCTATATAAAAATTAGTGTTAGATAATGTAAAAATAACTGGATTTTGACCAAACTTGGTATATAAAAACTTTCAAGCCTATATTAAATTACTATATGCCACTGAACTCCTAATTTTCATTCCCTCGGGTCTGGGGGCACCAAATGTCATTTTTATTAAACGTTTAATATTGTATTCCCCATTCAATTTTACACAATATTAGAAAAATATATGCTTTGAATTTATTCCTTTTTACTGAGATTGTTGCAACACAATCTGCTAGTTTTTAATAACATTTTAAAGATCTAATAGAAATCTTTAAACCTGTCAAATTAAGAAAGACAAGTAAAGATGTTAAACCTCTGAGAAACGTATTTTTGTTTTCAGTTTTATTTGCAACTGTTGTCATTAATATGTGATTCAACCTTTTATTTTTCCCATGTATTTTAGTTTGAATAATTTTAATAAGCTTCTATAAGTTCCATATACAATGATTACAAATGAATAAGACCTGTTTTCTTCTTCAGCCAAGTTGGGGAGTTCCTTATGTTAAGAGATTCGACCTTGATACCCCATGTGTTATGGTTTGAATATACTTGCTCCAGATCAGAAGCTCGGTAAGAAAGATTAAACATTTTTTGTTTTATTTTATTGAGTGTGCTTAAAATATTAACTTTTTTTTTTAATTTAGCTAATTACAAATTTTGTATCATTGTGTGATAATTTTTAAAATAAACAAAAATATATATAAAAATAATTATTTAAATTTTTTTTGGTTACATTATCAGTGTTTAAAAGTTCTGCATAAAGTATGATTTATAATCATTTTTTTAAAATCCAAAATATTATTTTGGCATTAATTTTAACTTAAAATAACCTATAGCCCGGTAATGCACGCTTGCCTCTAGCCCTGAAGTGCTCTCTTTAGTAATGAAATCGTACAAACTAAAATCTCTTCATAGCATGATAGAAGATAAAGCTGACACTTTAGTCTATATTTACTTTCTGTTAATGGTTTTGTGGAAGTTTTTACCGTTTTGCCTTTGAAATGTAATTTTGGGAAACTTTTCATAAATAAAAAATAAACTACGGAAAAAAATATTATATCAAGAGTCTTTTGAATACTTAAAATAACCATTGTATAAGCTTATCCTAAAAGATGAAATCAGTATGACTATAAATAAATTTTAAGCAATTTTCATAACCCGATTCATTACAATATATACTTGAAATCCTTAAGAGACTGAGGAAAAAGTTTTTAGAAAACCTTATAGGACATAATAAAGATATTTTTAACTCTTAATGTACCAAAGCGCGGTTTACCTTTTTATACCAAAGAGCGGTAATGCGCGCCTCGATAGAACTCTCTTTAGAAATGAAATTACAGAAAATAAAAACTCTTTAGTGCGTGAAAAACGATGTTTTCGACTTCCGGCAATGGCGGCTGTTTCCCCCGCTAGTGTTATCGCTCGATGCGCGATGTTTTTTTGAAGTTTTTACGTTTTTTTTCGAAGATGCGAATTCGCTATAATTTTTTACTAAAATAATAGTACTAAATTACAGGTAAAAATAGTTTTAAACTGAAAACGGTCTTTCGGATACATAAAATAACCATTCTTATTCTAACAGATGACATCAGTATGACCATAATAATAAAAATGGATTTTATGCAATTTTTTAAATTTTATAACCGGTTGATCGCAATTCGGGAAATTCTTACGGTACTGAGGCGGAAGTTTTCCAAAAACCTTATGGCACATTAAGAGTTAAAATGTATATAGCAAGCACATTCATCAGCTTCTTTTAAATTTCTGTGCAAAGAAATGAAAAACATCAAAGTTTAAAAAATGAACACTGGAGACTCGTCAGCCTAAATTCATGCTACTGTCAGAGCTGAACCGAATGTACATACATAAGATTTAGTGAGTCTTATTTACTTTGCAGGAGTCGTCAGAGGAAGATGTCTTCGAGAAAATCCCAATGATGGTACGCCATATGGAGGTGATTACATCCATACAGAGTAGAAATGATGCTAAAGCAAATTCTTCAACTGACATTGCCTGTGATAACATTTCCGCCATTTATGGCCATCGTAATCAACTTCTCAAGCTGCTGGATGTGTGCAAGCTGATGTGCATAAAAAAACATTTAATTGGATTCTACAACACTTTTTCCTTGCGTCTTTTCATGCCTGAGAGTACAAGTACAAGGTAGATGTTGGTCTCTGGAATATATGCATTTATATGGGTGTTTTTCTTTTTATCCAGTGAATCTTTTTCCAAGGACAAAATTTGATGACTTGAAGTTAGTGGTTTTTTTTTAATGGTATATGGACTATAGATTTTTTATTTTATGTCCCCTTGTCATTAAATACTAAGATGTCTTATAAAGCCACTGATATTTTTGTAATGTGTTTTGTAATGAACTTCAAATTGCAATCTTTGAAATGTTTGTCTTTAAATACCTGCTCCTGTAAAAATGAGTACCGCTCAAGATTGTATTGAATAGTGCATTCAGGATAGTAAAATATTGTGCATTTTAAAAGTATAGTTCGATATATTCTTTATTTTAGATACAGCTAAAGTTGTTTTAGGTTAATGTGATATATTTATAAATGTGGACACCAATAGTTCAGCTAAATTATAAATGAATCCTGCCTTTAGCCAAAGTTTCTTTACACTTATACATTTTAATGTGCATCAACTCATTCCAACACCAGACATGAGTAATTCTGATGTAAAATTATTATTTTACAACTGCTAAGACAACTTCAAGGATTACATAAAGAATCAAACTAGGTTTTTGTCAAGAGGGTTGTGTGGCCTGATATATGTTGCATTCACTTAGTAGAATGGCGTCACCTGAATGCCAAATTGTACGTCTCAGATAAGTGTGTAACCCGCTCGTAAGCTGACCCCCCCCCCCAAAAAAAAAAAAAGAAGGTTATCGTAAACAAAAGGGTACACATTTTTTAAAAATTACAAGCTAAATCAATCATTACGATAGTTTACTTTGTATTATACATTACTCTTGGTTCTTCTATCCTCTAGTGTTTCAAGGTTTAATGATTTAACTAATGGTGTTACTCTTGTCAGTTTTGAATATTCTCCAGTAATGAATCTGGCAGCTCTTTTTTGGATTTGTTCTAACTTATCAATATTTTCTTTGGTGGATGGGTCCCATACTGAAGATGCATATTCTAGTATAGGTCTCACCAGGGTGAGATAGCATTTTAGTTTTATATCTTTGTTACATTTGTAAAAGTTTCTTTTTATAAAGCCTAAGGTTTTGTTAGATTTTTTAATAACTTCATTGACATGGGGATTCCAAGATAGTTTCTCATTTATTATGACTCCTAAGTATTTCGCATCTGTAGTTTGGGTTAGTTCTTTTCCATGAATGAAATATTTTGAATTTATTTGTTTCTTTTTCTTTGTTACTCTTAGCAGTTGACATTTTTCTGGGTGGAAGGACATACTCCAGTTAGTTTCCCATTTTATTAATTCATCTAAGTCTTTTTGTAAAATTTTGCTATCTTGTTCTGACTTGATTGTTCTATAGATTATACAATCATCAGCAAATAACCTAACTTTAGTTCCTGTTGAGATATTGTTGGGTAAGTCATTTATATAAATTAAAAATAGTAAGGGACCTAGGACAGTTCCTTGTGGAACTCCTGAGTTAACCTTTATTGTTGTAGATTTAGAACCATTAGAACCATTAATTATTACAGTTTGCTCCCTACCCAATAGGAAATAGGAAGAGTTTAGTTTTAATGTTGTGGTTTTAAAGCGTTTTACTTCTTATTAAAGTTGCCCGTTTTTTTCCTTGGCAATAATTAAAATCTAATATTTTTTTACTGCCATTTTAAAAAAAAAAAATGCTTATTTTAACAATCACATTTAAAATAAATTCCACCCTCAAGTTACTGATACACATAATCTGTCTTAGAAAAGTGTTTTAATCTTTTATGCTAATTTGAAAGGTTTCATGTTTTATGTCTGTTAGAATAGTCATAAATATATAATTTAAAAACTATTTTGTTGTCCTATATAGCCATACTCTAGCGTTTGATTTGTTTTATAGATGTGCATGTACGCAAAAAATGAATCATTACTTGTGTGAAATCCTCCATTCCATATTTGAAAAAGTAGATGATTTATTTTTGTGTAATCACTTTGTTCAAGTAACGAGTTATTTTTTTTAGCTCTTTTATTTTAAAATTTTACTTATTTTAATTAAACAGCATCAATTTGAGTTCATTAAAATACTTAAAATCATTTTTAAAAAAAAATTAAATTGGAGCCGTTTCAATGATCAGTGATAAAGGAAAGTTTCTCAGACATTACAATTTTTAAAAAAAAATTCCTTATTCAAAACATTTTAGTTTGTAGAACTAAGAAGTAGTATCTAGAATTCCAGTGTGTGTGTTTTCTATTAAAGCTAGTTAATTGGTACAGCAGACATCTTGAACAAGTATGTGTATTAGTTTATTTCATTTTCAATTGGATACCCTATGTGATCTCAACAGTAACATGTGGTCTAGATTTTAAAATATTTTTTACCTGTGATGTTGTTTCTAAGATCTCTTGTTCATTTGATTCTTTTAATTTTTAAAGTATGTCCATTTTAATTTCTAACTGTTTGGTGTAATCTTTGTTGTCTGAAAATGTCCACAGGTGCTATTGAAAAGCTGATGCTTATACTTTAAATCTCTTGTGTGAAAATTTTATTGCTTAGGGAAGAACAGTGATTCTAAACACACTTTCTCAAGAGAGGACATTCCATCTCCTCATTTAAAAGTGTGTAATAGTAATAGCAAATAAAATTGTTGAGCTGCATGTGTCTAAATTTGGACCTACCCTGTCCC
Organism: Radix auricularia; assembly: GCA_002072015.1. NCBI lineage: Eukaryota > Metazoa > Mollusca > Gastropoda > Lymnaeidae > Radix > Radix auricularia. The sequence continues at coordinate 68,475 of MUZC01001382.1, forward strand.
TATATCCATAAGCAATCACCTCGTACATGCTACACATATTTGACCCATGCATCAACAGATGATTGAACAAATCACTGGATACATTAAATGTTTACATCCATGGCAAAATAAAGTGTTCAAATAGTGACTATCAGATGACAATGAAATTAATAGTTTTCAGGCCTCTCCCTCATTGCTTTGTATCTCTGGTGGAATCAGTTGTTCTTCTATGAAGTCTATGTGACGTGTCTCACATAAAGTATTGTAAGCCTGGCTTGAATCTTGGGCATGTTTGCCTTAACATTTGTCCTTGTGTCATTCTTCCTTACCATCACCATTTTAAACACAATATTCTTCCCTCCAATTTTATAGACCATATTGCACACCCTCAGGGGTTACAGCTCTCATTTAGGAGGTAGCTGTTTTTAAGTATTGTCATTTTAAAAAATTATATCTATTATTGTGGACACATTGTTAGTTTGACATCGATTCTTTTCTTTTTAAGCATTGTTTATTATCATGATTTTTACTTGAACTTGAATTATGTGGCTAATATATTTAAAAATTGTAATTTTTTAATTACTTAATCCCTTGGGCTATAAATTGAGTTTGTTCATATAAGTTTTTTAATAGTTAATCTTTAAACTGTCTTTTACTAGATTCTATATTATAAATCATGAGATAATAATGTTTTATGATGCATGCATTCAAAATTTTAAATATCACCATGTCATATGTATGATTAAGTCTTTCCTTTAGACTTGTGTAAGGTGAGTAGACTTAGAAACTTACAAGGGTACATGGTCTTTAATGCTGTATTGAATAAATTTGTGTACATGTAATAACTGTGGTTTTATTTTTGTTGGCTTGAGACAACATATTTTTAGGTGTATGGATTTGACAAAAGGAAAAGTTATATTTTTGTTCAAATGAATATGTTAAAAGTGTGTATCTACTTCTTTTTTAATTTTAGTTTTGTTTTGATTTTATCTAAACACAACTGGTGCACAAGACCATGAAAGGTTTTGGTTGTTGTCCCCCCCCCCCTTTTTTTTTTTCTCTTCTCAGGCAGATCTTAAGTTTAATTTCCTATTTAAAAAAAGAATTTAAAATTTTCAGTGTTTAATAAATATTTGTAAAAAAAGCTACAATTGTTGAACCCTTAATTTGGCAAAACATAAGTTGACATCACTGATTTAATGGTAAACATTGGGATGCTAAGGTTGGATTTAAAGATATACTGGAAAAAAAAAGCAAATAAAACCTGAAAATCAACAATTATTTGAAGGGGGATGCTAAATTAATGACAAGACAGAATACCTGGAGATCAAGATGTCATAGACTCACTATGATATATTGTAAAAGCACTGTATACTGATTAATAAAAAATTTGTTTGAATTAAGTAGTTGTTTTATCATTAAGCTGCATTGAGGAATTTTTCAAAACTCATTCAACATAAATAAATGGCTGAAGGTTGTCAAATCTTCATTTTATCTGTTGAAATCAGTTTACACAAAATATCTTTAATTAAAACAATTACCTGTGAGCTGTCCTTTGAGGATTATTTTTCCGATTTCCCTTATATATTTTAACAGTTCAGTGAACTCTGATTATATTTTTTACAATCAGACCATATTATATTTATCTATATATATGTGTGTGTAAATAAGAATGCTAAGTATTTTGTTCTGTGTTGTGACTAATTAATGACCATCCTTGGTGATTTAAATTTCAGCAGGTAAAACTTGATATGAAATGAGATAAATGAATTATTTGTCTACACTATTGTGTTATACTTATACTGTATTGTGATTGTCTTCTCATGATCAGTTTGAGGTCAGAAATTTTTTGGTTTTGACATCGAGTTCATGGGTTATTTTGGTAACTAGATGCACCAGTAAGTGGGTGTGCTTGCTACTTTCACAAAATCGTTGTATTAATTGTTACTAAGTTTGAAAAACTCCTTCATTGGTTAACACTTTAAGAATCTGTTTCCTTAAAATCTACAGTGATACCTCGGTATACGTTCTTAATCTGTTCCAGCCCCTTCGACATATACCAAACATAATTTTTTAATAAGAAATAGGGGGGAAATAATTAATGCATTCATATGAAAAAAAATCATTTTGTCACTTACATATCATACATTTATTGACGTGCTTGTATAAAATAATTTAAACCCTGTTTAATACTAAAATTTATTAATAAAAAGAACGATTTTTTTTCTTCAGTTTTCCTGTTATCAAGATCAAAAGCAAATTATGATTCAAAGGAGCCACCATACACCATCAATGGCATCACACACCGGGGTGTAGGGGGGTCACACATTTGTGACGAGGGGGAGGGGGAATGTTTAATAACTGATGCGACGTCAAGAAAAAATAACACAGCCCTTAGAAGAAAAGCGTTCCACTAAACTATTTGATTGCTTAGAATTTTTTTAATGACTTCACGGGTGTTATGATATTAGAGTGCAGCCTCACATTAAATACAAACTTAAATGACAATAAAGTGATTTGAAACATGCTCATTTTCAAATAGGTTTTTATTAGGAGGGGGGCAGCTTTGTGACATCATATTTGAGGGGGGACTTACTTTTTGGGGAGAGGCGGGAAATCAGCTACAAATTTCGTGAAGCACACAGGTCGTGTTCCAAACAAAGGTTTTATGCTAAGCAAAATTTCTTGCGTCAAAAAAGAAAGTATACCAATTTGGACTTATACCGAGGAACCACTGTAGTAACGTTTTTTTTTTTTAATTTAACACTTAAAAGTGGGAAAGCAAATCATCAGAATCTGTCCTAATAAAATAAAAATTTCAATCCAACAACACTTATGAATTTTACAAATCAAGAAGAATTAAGAATTGGATCCACTAATTACCTACATGTGAAATTAAAAAAAAGCAATTTACTTCACAACTAAAGTAATGTAATATTAAGTTAATTTATAGTATAGGTTGACCTCATACAAGCCAATGGGTTTTGCAAGCTTAGAATTATGAGAATATACAAGATATCTCATGAAATATAAGTGTTGTATTGCAATAATATGTTTTGATGTAACTACATACATGATTTAGTTACGAGTGCCATAACAGTGAACAGCTACACCCCCCTAAAATGAGAGGTTTTCTGCATAATTGTATCATGTTATTATAGTGTGAACATGAATTAGTTTAAAACTGTCAGTCCTTCTTATTACATTTTATCAAATAATCCATCTTGTGAATTGTTATCTTTTTATTTTATATTTCCCAATGACGCACAATGATTTCAAGTATAGTTATAAGTTATAGATTCAATATTTTTGACAAAAAATATTTATGTCTATGGAAGCCCGGGTAATTTCCACTGTTATGTACATGTCATTTAAAAAATGCTAAATGTTCAAATATGCATTTCCCCAATACTAATAGATTCAATTACATTGTGTTTTCATCCTTCATAATAAATGACTTACTCTTAGATTTTTTTAACAGTTTTAATATTATTAAATAATATGATACTGAAATTTTTATCTGCATTTTTTTAAAAAAAAATCTCTTTCATACTTATATATATGTGTGTGTGTGTGTACTGACATATGACATGGAGTGCTCATGTTTTGACTGACATATTTGCCATTTGATACTCCTCCCCTCCTCTTCCACCTTAACAATCAACAATCCTTAAATTCTTTGTTAGCTTCTAGTAATGTACACTAAAACTTTATTGACTTCTATTTTCCCCTATGCAGTATGCTAAGTAATAAATAACATAAAAAGCCATAAATTTCAAGTTCAAATTTAACATCTTTTGAAAGGGCATTTGAATATTTATATAGCTTTTGAAGATGCTGTACGTTTCTTTTTAAAAGAAAAAAGAGTGCGAGATATGGGATATTTTGGTTACATCCTAAGCTCTTGTTAGATTCAGCTCAAAATTGCCAGAGCATCTGTGTGAAGACCTAAAAATTAAAAGGATATCAAAATTTCCAAGAGGTTGGTTGGTAGTTTTATTCTTCTTGCAAGATCTAAAATTGTAAGAAAATTTAAGATTTAAAAATGTGTTTTTCCTCTCGACATACTAGCATCAAGTAACATACTTATTAATTTTATGTGTCTTTAATAAAAGATTCCATTTTGTAAAATAAAAAAATATATATTTAATATTGAATTCTATAAATATCTAAATTCTTAAATGATTTTATTTAAACTTTGAAAAAACTACTGGGATGTGCTGGTATAAATTGCCTGAAATATTAAAAAATGCCTTTACTTTTTTTATGTAATTATTTTAACCACCATTTTCCAAATCCACAATTTTAGCTGTATCAATGCTGTACACCTTTTTTCTAAATCAATTAATTTTGCTTGAATAAAGTGTTGAGTGTAAAACCTGACCTCTTGATTTCTTTCTGTTATGAAAAAATTTATTTATTGACAGAAGTACCATAAATTATTCATTAAAAAGTCAACCCCACCTAAAAGACATTGTTTCATTTATAGTTGTATTGTAGTTTAAAAATTCATTATCCATACCTTACTATTTATTACTTTTTAACAAAAACAATTGTGAAAGATTTTAAACAAACAAGCTGATTAAGCTGATTGAAAACTGATTTCATGAAGAGTCACATAGAACCCATCACTCCTCCTCACACCATCCATGGTGCACAGAAATAGACTATTCACAAGTTGTTCTCCAAATATCGTGTCTATCACATGAGAATAAATTGAGGGCTGTATGTTCCTACTACCAAAAAGTTTCCTTTCAGGCCTTTTGACTTTAATAATTGTGACATGTGGTGTGAAAGCCTCATGTTCATCTCTAATTTCAACACCAAAATCTAAGATCTTTTTTGTTAACAATGTCTGAAATAGTTTTAAGTCTTCAGCATTCTTAACTTTGGCGTAGATAGCTCTGTTGTAAAACTGTGACATGCTGTACACTATCAATGGAGCCTGTGGTATAGAAGATTTAATGTCAAGTTTAACCTGGTCTAAAGATTTAATGCAGTGTTGTATTTGATCAGGAGTGTCGAGCCCAAGTTTACAGAGAGTTAAATGAAAAGTTTCTTTAGGAAAAACACCCTTGGCAAGAAGAGGTTCCTTATCTACCAATTGTTTTTGAACTTGTTCCAAGTTCTTAGCAGTTGCGTCATTAGTGATTCTCAGAGCAATAAAATGAGTTGGTCTTTCCTGTTTTTTAGCCGCGGATTTTTCCAGCTCATAACTTGACATGAACTCTGCCCCTATTTTACTGTCAGCAAGTCCATCCCGAATCTTCTCATTTCTATCTGAATCCGATCTTTTGCTATTTCTGTCGGCTTCTCGTACATTTTTATGGCATTTAAACTTTTTATTTTTTGCCACCTCTGTCTTTGATTCTTCAGGTTTTATTAAACAACAACCTTCATTGGCTAAAGCTAGAAGCATCTGATGGCCTTTCAAAGATGAAGCTTTCTTTTCCAATAATCTTATCAGGTCATTAGTGGTCGTCTTTGTCAAGCAGTCAGAACTGATAGAAATTGCTGGTGGTAGTTCTGGATATTGGGGTGAGAGATGTAACCTAAGAAAAATATTTTTTTCATGGAATAACTGGACTACTATTGTCACAGAACCCTCAGGACTACTGGTTGATAACTTTTTTGTATTTGGATAAATCTCAGTCAAACTCTGAATTTCACCAAGTAGAAATTGAGATGTTGCAGATGTTGAGTGCTTTGATACATTTTCCTGGGTCATTGCTCATAGGTCCTGGCATAAAACAAGTGTGTATGTTATGAATTAGGGTTAGCAAAAAAAAAAATTTTAATAATACATTTTTAGATCTCAAAACTTAATTATGCGCCTAAGACTAAGATTGAAAAAAGCATTTTTTAAAGAGAAAATGTTGAAATTATTATAATCTTTTTTTACAATTCAGTACTTCTTTGAACTGGTTGTCTTAATAATTCTTATTGAAAATTCTTTAAATTATATTAGTGTAAATGGTAGAAAGGTTATTTGAAATTGAACCTCTTATTTGCATTGACTAAATGAAATATGGACTGAAAACAGAATGAAATTAGTACACATAATTTATAATACATATTACTGTTGCTTTAAGTGTAAAATATCTCCTAATAAATTCAGTGTAATCCATTTGAGAATTGTTTCTGATATTCATTGAATAATCAAAAAGGAAAGAAGGGGTCCAATAGATCATAAATCACTTTGAGCATTTGACTTTGGTACCATTGATTAATGAAGGTAAGGTTTTAAGAATGGAAAAAAGAGGAGTGCAAAAGATAAATATTTTCATCCTTTTCTAAATCAGGGGTTGACAAGCTTGTTTGCCTACTGTTTGACATCATATTGGAAA
>MUZC01001383.1:4600-18869 GCA_002072015.1 Radix auricularia
GGGGGGGGGGGGATTTTAGTAATGGTCTTGATAAAAATAAGAGAATAACACACACACACACACACACAAAATTCTTGACATGAAATACTTAATGTTGAAAGGGAATAAAATGATCTGTTATTGACTATCAATTATTGTAGAGACTTTAATGAATTCATTCAAGAAGCTTATTAAGTGGAGCTCTGCGTACTTGGAGTAAGGTCTGTTTTCAAGAAATCACTGCGATCGACTTCTAAGCATATTGATTGATTACAGGTTTAAAACGAAATGGTTTTAATATCGTCAGAAAGCTCACACCATTTTTCCCAATCAATCAGTCACGGTTATTCCACCTCGCAGGTCAACGGCGGTTCAAACTTTAGCCATCAGTTTAACAAAACTCATTACTATTTAAAAGATTAATATAATCTCAGTAACATTCTGAATGCGCAAAGAGACGAAATTGAATGACACATGTCATCAAGGGCCCGCACAGCAGAAGCTTCAAGGTGCGTTAAACTATCGAACTGAGTTAGTTTGGAGCGTTTAACTATCTGACTGAGTTGGGTGCGTTAAACTACCTGACTGAGTTAGTTGGGTGCGTTAAACTAACTGACTGAGTTAGTTGGGTGCGTTAAACTACCGGACTGAGTTAGTTGAGTGCGTTAAACTACCGGACTGAGTTAGTTGGGTGCGTTAAACTACCGGACTGAGTTAACGAAAGTTGGAACAAAATGAGAAAGATTGGAATTTTGTAACGCTATTTAAACATTTTTGAAGTTAAAGATATAGTGATAACACTATTTCGTTTAGAAGAAAGGCACATTTAAAAAATCATGTTAAGCCTGGTCCCTATTGGAACTCAGGACGTGTTAGCGCATTTTCGTATTATGTATCAGTACTTATGTTAGATATCAGTATTATGTAGTTATCAGTAATTGTGTTTAGATTTTAGTCATATTTTTATGAATTTCCTTGTGTAATGAATATACCTGACATATTTTTTTTTAAAAGTCATTTCTTTACATTTAAAAAAAAATTATTTTCTCTTTAATCTAGCTACAAGTCACAACAAATGATGACGTAAAACTCTCTAAACTTTTACACATATTCTAATGACGTCAACTAAAAAAAAACTAATTCTTTTACACGCTTTCGCACAACTCTTCAATGCTTGAAAAACTATGTATTCGACTTCCGGCAATGGCGGCCGTTCCCTGCGCTAGTGTTACCTCTCGATTCGAAATATTTTTTGGTAGTTTAAACGGGGATTTTTAACGGATCGAGTAACTGAGTGTTGATGCACAAATGGCAGGTCAGGACATACAAAAAACATATATACCTCATGGGTCTAGGACTTATGGATGCTGAGATCAAGGGTGATGACAGACGGGCGGACGGACAAAACGGGTGCAATAGCGCATTCGACTTCTCCAAAATGCGCTAAAAACTGAACTCAACTGGACCAAGTAGTGCGTGATTTGATGAATAGTGAACATCAACCTGGGCGAGGAATCGAGGTCTCATAAAATCTAAGGACGTTCATTACGGGATATTTTCTTTTCGGGTTATTTAATATTTTAGATCACCAACATAGACGTTTATTAAAGGAAGAATATTGTTTAAATCTTTCTTTCCTTTGTCATTTCGATATGACAAGTTCTAAAAACTGTTGCTGAGTGGGAAAGGTTGAAATGAGATGGTAGTTAACATTGGACCATGATGAAATTCGTTAAAACAAGAGAGTGGTAGCACTTTATATTCAATTGATACTTGGAAGATGGAAACAAATTATAATTGAAAGAAAGATTAATATATATAAACACCCAGTGGTGTGGTTCTGTATGTTTGTAACGTAACGCTGAGGAGCGATGTACGACAGTCTACAGCAGTTAGTTTAGTGGAAAAATCGTGTGTTGATGAGCGCTGTAAAAATATTTAATATGATGACGTCATTGTTTGGTGTGCATCGGTACGCAAAATACAACCCCTATTATTATTATTAAATAAATACTTTGCGTACATTTCATAAAGTTTAATAATTCGTATTTATCAAAAAAGGACAAGTTAGTTGGTCTTTAAAAAAAAGGTTGGCGCCGTAGGCGCCCAAAAAAAAGGGCGCCGCAGGCGCCACGGCGCCTGGCACAATCTAGTAGTAAAATAAACTTAAAAACATCGTTCTCGAATAACTAAAACATTAACATATCACGTCCTTATTGTTGAACTTGACACATTAGAGCGCTAAAAAATGTAGGCTAATTAATCGCGAGTAATTAATATTTAATTTTTCTAAAGTTACCTATTAAATTTAAATTAATCGTTAATTGTCCTAACAAAAAACGTATTTAAAAAAATTAAAGTTGATTAATTTCATTTTTTAAAGTTTAAGTTCAGTGGTAGAAGTAGACATAACGATTGGGGCGTATGCATACTACATTTGTCTTACACAAACAAGTATCAAAATGTTTATTATTTCCATTAAAGGGACATTAATTTCCCGACTAAGAGTTTTATCTACGTAATCGAAAAAAAAAGAAGAATTTTAAAGAATGAATGCTCTTACACTTACACACAGACCAAAGGACAAAATCTATGGTAAGATTGTAACAATAATCTTCATGTTTGTTTAATTAAGCTGGAATAATTCATTCCATAGCCTCAGTGAAACAAATGCTTTTGCCAACTATTTTCTTGGCACTAGCTTCTTGGTAGACAATGTGTAGTTTTTTAATACGTATAAACAGCAAGTTAACATATTTATATTGGACAGTGAACAAACATATTTTAATAGAATTCTTTAAAATTTTGAGTTTTGATCTGAAAAAATAAAACTTGTCAGAGACTTCACTACGCAACACCAGAATGCTCTTTTATCTCAAATTAATTGAAAGTTTCAGACTTTGAACAATATACCGCTAACTACCATGGCCGCAGCCCATGACCCAAGCCCATTACCCCAGTCCATGACCCCAGTCCATTACCCCAGTCCATGACCCCAGTCTATGACCGCAGTCTATGATCCCAGTCCATGACCCCAGTCTATGATCCCAGTCCATGACCCCAGTCCATGACCCCAGTCTATGATCCCATGCCATGACCCCAGTCCATGACCCCAGTCTATGACCCCATGCCATGATTTCAGTACATGACCCTATCCATGATCCCAGACCATGACCTCAGTCCATGATCCCAGTCCATAATCCCAGTCCATGATCCCAGTCCATGACCCCAGTCCATGATCCCAGTCCATGACCCCAGTCTATGATCCCAGTCCATGACCCCAGTTCATGACCCAGTCCATGATCCCAGTCCATGATCCCAGTCCATGATCCCAGTCCATGACCCCAGTCTATGATCCCAGTCCATGACCCCAGTCCATTACCCCAGTCCATGATCGCAGTCCAAGACCCCAGTCCATGATCCCAGTCCATGATCCCAGTCCTTGATCCCAGTCCATGACCTCAGTCCATGACCCCAGTCTATGACCCCAGTCCATGATTTCAGTACATGACCCCATTTATGATCCCAGTCCATGATCCCAGTCCATGACCCCAGTCATGATCCCAGTCCAAGACCCCAGTCCATGATCCAAGTCCATGATCCCAGTCCATGATCCCAGTCCATGACCCCAGTCCATGATCCCATTCCATGACCCCGTCCATGATCCCAGTCCAAGACCCCAGTCTATGACCCCAGCCCCATCGCTCATACCTTAATCGGGTGACACCTCGCTCTCGTGACACTTCATTATTTTTTATATTTATTTTATTTTAAAATGCCACCAAGTGACGAGCTGTGGTTAAACTGTGCACGGTCAATAAAATTGGCATCTATTATTAAATGGCTCGGTCTGCCTCTCTTCCTGTCCAGCTCCGTTCCTTGACCTCCCCCCACACCCACTCACGCAGACCCCCTACCTTTCACCCTCCCTCCCAGCACGTTGCCGAACTTATCTCCATGATGCTCTATCGACTGACGTTATCTATGGGCATGATAGCTCGTTTGGCGGCCATAATTTGTTTATGACCACCCGGATATTTACATTACTGGAGTGCTTTAAAAAAATACAATGTTGACATTGGACAGATGTGAGATCTTAAAGCTGAAACTTTTTTTTTTATTGTTGATAAATGAATTCTCAATCTGTTCCCTTGACGCTGCGGTCATCTAACATGGGGTGACGCATCAGATGGACGTGTCAAGGGTCATTTAGAGCTGTGGTCGGGTGGAAGGTCGGGTGGAAGGTCTGGTGGAAGGTCTGGTGTAAGGTCTGGTGTAAGGTCTGGTGGAAGGTTCAGTTAGAGCTGTGGTCGGGTGGAAGGTCGGGTGGAAGGTCCGGTGGAAGGTCTGGTGGAAGGTCTGATGGAAGGTCTGGTGGAAGGTCGGGTGGAAGGTCTGGTGGAAAGTCGGGTGGAAGGTCTGGGCAAGGTTCACTTAGAGCTGTGGCGGGTGGAAGGTCGGATGGAAGGTCTGGGCAAGCTTCACTTAGAGCTGTGGCCGGGTGGAAGGTCGGGTGGAAGGTCTGGGCAAGGTTCACTTAGAGCTGTGGCCGGGTGGAAGGTCGGGTGGAAGGTCTGGTGGAAGGTCGGGTGGAAGGTCTGGGCAAGGTTCACTTAGAGCTGTGGCCGGGTGGAAGATCGGGTGGAAGGTCGGGTGGAAGGTCTGGTGGAAGGTCGGGTGGAAGGTCTGGGCAAGGTTCACTCTGAGCTGTGGCCGGGTGGAAGGTCGGGTGGAAGGTCTGGTGGAAGGTCGGGTGGAAGGTCTGGGCAAGGTTCACTTAGAGCTGTGGCCGGGTGGAAGGTCTGGACAAGTTCAGTTATATATGTGGCCGGGTGGAAGGTCTGGTGGAAGGTCGGGTGGAAGGTCTGGTGGAAGGTCGGGTGGAAGGTCTGGACAAGGTTCAGTTAGAGATGTTGTCGGGTGGAAGGTTGGGTGGAAGATTAGGTGGAAGGTCGGGTGGAAGGTCGGGTGGAAGGTCTGGTGGAAGGTTAGGTGGAAGGTCGGGTGGAAGGTCTAGTGGAAGGTCGGGTGGAAGGTCTGGTGGAAGGTCGGGTGGAAGGTCTGGTTGAAGGTCGGGTGGAAGGTCTGGGCAAGGTTCACTTAGAGCTGTTGTCAGGTGGAAGGTCTGGCGGAAGGTCTGGGGAAAGTTCACTTAGAGCCGTGGTCGGGTGGAAGGTCTGGTGGAAGGTCTGGGCAAGGTTCACTTAGAGCTGTGGTCGGGTGGAAGGTCTGGTGGAAGGTCTGGGCAAGGTTCACTTAGAGCTGTGGTTTGGTGGAAGGTCTGGGCAAGGTTCACTTAGAGCTGTTGTCAGGTGGAAGGTCTGGTGGAAGGTCTGGGCAAGGTTCACTTAGAGTTGTTGTCAGGTAGAAGGTCTGGTGGAAGGTCTGGGCAAGGTTCACTTAGAGCCGTGGTCGGGTGGAAGGTTCACTTAGAGTTATGGTCGGGTGGAAGGTCTGGGCAAGGAGATTGTGATCATTTTATTCTGATCCAGGAGGTAAATCCTAGCTGTGTAGAATCACATGCCGGTCGATGTGAAAACTTAAAACAATAATCTAAAAAAACACATTAAAATCCCAATGCCAAAGGGCAAACGTTTACATATTTATTAGCTTGGGGGTTTCTTCACAGATATCAGTTGATGGCGTTTCAACCTTAATACCCCTAAAACCTTAATACCCCTAAAACCTTAATACCCCTAAAACCTTTATACCCCTGAAACCTTAATACCCCTGAAACCTTGATACCCCTGAAACCTTGATACCCCTGAAACCTTAATACCCCTGAAACCTTGATACCCCTAAAACCTTAATACCCCTAAAACCATAATACCCCTAAAACCTTTACCCCTAAAACCTTGATACCCCTAAAATAATAATACCCCTAAAACCTTAATACCCCTAAAACCTTAATACCCCTGAAACCTTGATACCCCTAAAACCTTAATACCCCTAAAACCTTAATACCCCTAAAACCTTAATACCCCTAAAACCTTAATACCCCTAAAACCTTAATACCCCTAAAACCATAATACCCTTGAAACCTTAATACCCCTGAAACCAAAAAAATACCCCTAAAACCATAATACCCCTGAAACCTTAATACCCCTTAAACCTTAATATTCCTAAAGCCTAAATACCCATGAAACCTTAATACCCCTGACATAACAAAGAGGAAAGAGAGGCCTAAAAAGTACTTTTTTAAAGAAAATATCAGATTTTAGCGAAATAAGAGCTGTAATAAAATAATTAATAATTTTGATCAATTTGGAATTAATTTAATACTGGAAGAGTGGGCTCGACATTGCTTCACACATTTAGTGTACCGAATGAAATTCATGTGATGTTGATAGAGGTGGGACTAAGTGGGTGTTGATAGAGGTGGGACTAAGTGGTGTTGATAGAGGTGGGACTAAGTGGTGTTGATAGAGGTGGGACTAAGTGGGGTGTTGATAGAGGTGGAACTAAGTGGTGTTGATAGAGGTGGGACTAAGTGGGGTGTTGATAGAGGTGGGACTAAGTGGTGTTGATAGAGGTGGGGCTAAATGGGTTGTTGATAGAGGTGGGACTAAGTGGGATGTTCATAGAGGTGGGACTAAGTGGGATGTTGATAGAGGTGGGACTAAGTGGTGTTGATAGAGGTGGGACTAAGTGGGGTGTTGATAGAGGTGGGACTAAGTTGTGTTGATAGAGGTGGAATTAGTGGGATGTTTATAGAGGTGGGACTAAGTGGGATGTTGATAGAGGTGGGACTAAGTGGTGTTGATAGAGGTGGGACTAAGTGGGGTGTTGATAGAGGTGGGACTAAGTGGTGTTGATAGAGGTGGGACTAAATGGGCTGTTGATAGAGGTGGGACTAAGTGGGATGTTTATAGAGGTGGGACTAAGTGGGATGTTGATAGAGGTGGAACTAAGTGGGTGTTGATACAGGTGGGACTAAGTGGGATGTTGATAGAGGTGGGACTAAGTGGGATGTTTATAGAGGTGGGACTAAGTGGGATGTTGATAGAGGTGGGACTAAGTGGGTGTTGATAGAGGTGGGGCTAAGTGGGTTGTTGATAGAGGTGGTACTAAGTAGGGGTTGATAGAGGTGGGACTAAGTGGGATGTTGATAGAGGTGGGAGTAACTGGGGTGTTGATAGAAGTGGGACTAAGTTGGGTAGTCGAACGATCTTTCAAAATTTTGGGTTATCATTACAATCCCTATCTATAAACAGAGAATTATAACAGTTTTTATTATACGAACAAATATTAATCTGGAATAAACTATTTTAATCAGTACCTAAAATACCAAATAGGATAAATTTGAAATTAAAATTTTAAAAGATTAAGTTTAAAAGGAACCTTAAAAAATACGAATTTCTGTCACCCTCCTTCGAACACTGTATTTAACCAATAGTTTGTAAGCTGTTGTTGAAACAATGGTACATCTAACGTATTTGTTTATTCAGCTCATACACGTTATTTACAACATGATAACAGTTTCAAGTGGGTTTTTTTCAATTGTTTACTAAATTATTATATATACAGCTAACGATCAACAACGTGTGACAATATCTTTACATTAACATAAAGTAACAGCCCATTTTTTATACTAGCAACATGGAATATATATTTTTTCAAATCACTTTTTACAATGGCATATGGAGAATTCACACTTAATCCATAAACCAAATCTTTTTTAATCACTCACTTAACCTGAACAAAAGTAACATTCAAATGTAATTTTCAAATATCAAATAGAGATGTTATGTTAAACACGTTTTGATATTTTCTTACTGTGGAGTTTACAATAATTATCCCACCCAGCAATTTAATACCCTTGAAGCGAGCTGGCGAGAGAGACAGCTAACAAAGAATAAGCTCAAACTAAAATACCCAGCGTTCTCTTTAATCTACATTCAATGCTATTTTACGGGTTGCCAAAACGGTTGCCACGTCGTTGTTATCCGGAAGTCAGACCCCTGTGGCTCACCCCGCTGGTCTCTTTTAACCTGAACCAGACTCAGGTCCATTGAAAATTTAAAGCAGCATTAAGCGCACGGCCCAATTTAAAGAAGGAATGAACCGGGGGTAAAAAGAGCAATCACGAGACACCAATTCGATACCCTGGTTGTTTTTTCTCGGATTCGATTTCAGTGTTAATCACAACAGAGGGGAGGACGTTGACTGTTCAGACTCACAAATCACTCTCAGTTGTTTCAAGTTTGATTCGACTTTAAACCTATCGCTAAGTTAAACACATCAGGCATCTCTACTGATCACGAATTATGTCTAAAGAACCATTTTTTTCTGAATCAATAGTTAGATTATTTAATAACGGAGTATCGTGTGTTAAGAAGGTTCATTCGATACAGCTGGACGTAAACGTTTGTCATCTGTGTTCAGATTTACATGGACTTGAATATCAAGATGAGCCAAATTTATTACGATCCCGATGCCCCCCCCCCACATGCTTATTGAAAACATCACGTCTCGCCCGCCCCCTTTTTCCAATTGACTTTGCTTTTATTTTTACAATAAAAACATAATTTTCCTACTTCAGTTTTAATATTTAGTCAAAAAATTGATTTTCATAGTAAAATAGGAGTCGTAAAGTAGGCCATTAATGCCGCCAAAAACAATTGCATGAAATCTTCTTTTCATAAATTTTCACTTTTTCCACAACAATAGAGATTATTTAATAAAATCACAAATATACAATTTAAGCAATTTGCCTTTCAATAGTGCATGTTGTTAACATCGTGACATTAGCTTCAAACAATCTTTCTCCATGCTGTTAGATAAATGACTCATGGCTTTTTAATCTTAAAACACCTTGGTCTAAGCTGTCGTCTATCGTATATAGGGCTATACTGTCGTCTATCGTATATAGGGCTATACTGTCGTCTATCGTATATAGGGCTATACTGTCGTCTCTCGTATATAGGGCTATACTGTCGTCTATCGTATATAGGGCTATACTGAGCTAAATAAGGCGAAATATCCTCTTGAAAAACTAAAGAGAGGTTGAGGAAGCAGTTGAGTTGAAATATTATTCATGCAAATAATTAATTCTTTTTATTGTTATATTTTGTTTATTTGGAAAATAGGTTTTGGTTGTTTGTGAAGGTTTTTATTAGGTTAGTTGTTCATATGTTTTTTTTTTCAAGTTTATTGTGAAACGTTTCATTACAAATTTGACCCTGTAATTGTTTTCAGGTAGACGGTTCTTTTTTAACAGATTAATAGTAAATAGTAAAATAAAAATTGAACTAAAACCAGATATTTTAAGTTTCTTATTTTTAATTTTTTTAAAAAGCTCGACGAATTGTTAGATCTAACCCGCAGCGAAGCATGCGCCGAAAAATTGCTCATGTAATGTGCAAAGAAGGGAGGGCCAAATGGACACAAACTTCCCACGGTGCGCATTATGTTCGTTGTTTTCAAGCATTATTGCCTTTCTTCATCTCATTTCGGTGCGCATAGTGCGCGCGGAGCGGATGTGCATACCTGTACCTTTATATGGACTGCTTTGTCTTGTTAGCTCTAGTTTCTGTCAAAGTATATATAGTTAAATAGATGTCATGCTAATTTGAAACATCTTAAGACATAAGTTTTGACTGCATTTAGCTTTTCAATTTCAAGAAGTGTGTCCTTATGCACTCCATTCGCTGTTTCCCTCTTCAAATTAAAAAAAATCAAACTCAAGAAACTTCATGAATGTGTATATTATCTCTTTTGATGCGATTATAGAACAGGATCTGACAGAAATAAAGAATTAGCGCTAGATTTAGTTTGTCTCGTGGACTATATCATCTCCAATTTAACATGAATTAATTATATGCCCATGAATACTTTGATACAGAAGATTTGTTTAGTATATAATAATACAGAAATATAAGTTGTTATACTAACGCCAAAAAAATAATTCTATACAGTTAATGTAATTACAACGGCCGTCCGATAAGTTAGTTTTTCCACCAGCGACATAAAGAAAAAATCGTCAGCTTATTTTTCCAACAGTCCATAATTTATTTTGTCAAGAGGCTTTTCTTCTATCCGACTTTACGGCACCAGCTTGCATGTTGGCATCCATTAGGTGAGTCCTGCCGTAAAACGTATTCACAACGTAGAGACAATGTTCCACAGTCTACTCACTTTCTGTCATTCAATCAGTCTGCATATTCCTAAAAATAAAAACAAAGATTTATTTTTTAAAACTTTCCCTTCTCCTGTTTGTTTTTCATCCTTGATCTTGACTTTAGATTTGGTTACTTTAACTTCAACGGTTGACGGATACAATAAATTATCGTTGCTCTCAGCATTCGCGTCGATGGGTATGTGAAGGGTATTTGATGGGTATATGATAGGTATGTGATGGGTATGTGATGTGTATCTGATGTGTATGTGATGGGTATGTGATGGTATTTGATGGGTATATGATAGGTATGTGATGGGTATGTGATGGGTATGTGATAGGTATGTGATGAGTATGTGATGGGTATGTGATGGTATGTAATGGGTATGTGAAGGGTATGTAATGGGTATGTGATGGGTATGCAATGGGTATGTGATGGGTATGTGAAGGGTATGTGATGGGCGTGTGATGGGTAGAACTCATGTTTTCTATATTTACGCATATACATTTGAGAAGAACTGAGAATTTGATTTATTAATATACTTTTTGGGGAAGACAATATATGTATACTATTTATGTAAGGTAAGATTTACTAAAAGTGATCTTATCTCCTATTTATTCTTAATTAATTTAAGCATTTCTATTTGGTGTTTTCGCTTGTAAATTGATAAGCACGAAAACGCACAACTGTGTCGTGTTGTAATTGGAAGGGGGTATTATTATTAGATCTATATGGTTCAGTGCTTTCTGTAATTAGGCTAATGATCGTGATATCTTGTACTTGTATTTCTGCATACGTGTTAAATTGTCATAACTAAGTTCAAGAATTAAACTACTTTCAATATTCATCGGGTGACTTGAGTCTACGTAAATGGAAAAGACGTAAACAGGGTAAGGGTTAGCCTGACAGAACGTAAACAGGGTAAGGGTTAGCCTGACAGAACGTAAACAGGGTAAGGGTTAGCCTGACAGAACGTAACAAAACAGGGTAAGGGTTAGCCTGACAGAACGTAAACAGGGTAAGGGTTAGCCTGACAGAACGTAACAAAACATGGTAAGTGTTAGCCTGACTGAACGTAAACAGGGTAAGGGTTAGCCTGACAGAACGTAACAAAACAGGGTAAGGGTTAGCCTGACAGAACGTAACAAAACAGGGTAAGGGTTAGCCTGACAGAACATAAACAGGGTAAGGGTTAGCCTGACAGAACGTAACAAAGCAGGGTAAGGGTTAGCCTGACAGAACGTAAACAGGGTAAGGGTTAGCCTGACAGAACGTAACAAAACAGGGTAAGGGTTAGCCTGACAGAACGTTAACAAGGTAAGGGTTAGCCTGACAGAACGTAAACAGGTTAAGGGTTAGCCTGACAGAACGTTACAAAACATGGTAAGGGTTAGCCTGACAGGACGTAAACAGGGTAAGGGTTAGCCTGACAGAACGTAAACAGGGTAAGGGTTAGCCTGACAGAACGTAAACAGGGAAAGGGTTAGCCTGACAGAACGAAAACAGGGTAAGGGTTAGCCTGACAGGACGTAAACAGGGTAAGGGTTAGCCTGACAGAACGTAAACAAGGTAAGGGTTAGCCTGACAGAACGTAACAAAACAGGGTAAGGTTTAGCCTGACAGAACGTAAACAGGGTAAGGGTTAGCCTGACAGAACGTAACAAAACAGGGTAAGGGTTAGCCTGACAGAACGTAAACAGGGTAAGGGTTAGCCTGACAGAACGTAAACAGGGTAAGGGTTAGCCTGACAGAACGTAACAAAACAGGGTAAAGGTTAGCCTGACAGAACGTAACAAAACAGGGTAAGGGTTAGCCTGACAGAACGTAAAAAGGGTAAGGGTTAGCCTGACAGAACGTAAACAGGGTAAGGGTTAGCCTGACAGAACGTAACAAAACAGGGTAAGGGTTAGCCTGACAGAACGTAAACAGGGTAAGGGTTAGCCTGATAGAACGTAACAAAACAGGGTAAGGGTTAGCCTGACAGAACGTAAACAGGGTAAGGTTTAGCCTGACAGAACGTAACAAAACAGGGTAAGGGTTAGCCTGACAGAACGTAAAAAAACAGGGTAAGGGTTAGCCTGACAGAACGTAAACAGGGTAAGGGTTAGCCTGACATAACGTAACAAAACAGGGTAAGGGGTAGCCTGACAGAACCTAAACAGGGTAAGGGTTAGCCTGACAGGACGTAACAAAACAGGGTAAGGGTTAGACTGACAGAACGTAAACAGGGTAAGGGTTAGCCTGACAGGACGTAACAAAACAGGGTAAGGGTTAGCCTGACAGGACGTAAACAGGGTAAGGGTTAGCCTGACAGAACGTAAACAGGGAAAGGGTTAGCCTGACAGGACGTATAGAAAGGTAAGGGTTAGCCTGACAGGACGTAAACAGGGTAAGGGTTAGCCTGACAGAACGTAAACAGGGTAAGGGTTAGCCTGACAGAACGTTAACAAGGTAAGGGTTAGCCTGACAGAACGTAAACAGGTTGAGGGTTAGCCTGACAGAACGTAACAAAACATGGTAAGGGTTAGCCTGACAGGACGTNAAACAGGGTAAGGGTTAGCCTGACAGAACGTAAACAAGGTAAGGGTTAGCCTGACAGGACGTATAAAAACAGGGTAAGAGTTAGCCTGACAGAACGTAAACAAGGTAAGGGTTAGCCTTACAGGACGTAACAAAACAGGGTAAGGGTTAGCCTGACAGGACGTAAACAAGGTAAGGGTTAGCCTGACAGGACGTAACAAAACAGGGTAAGGGTTAGCCTGACAGGATGTAACAAAACAGGGTAAGGGTTAGCCTGAGAGAACGTAAACAAAGTAAGGGTTAGACTGACAGGACGTAAACAGGGTAAGGGTTAGCCTGACAGAACGTAAACAAGGTAAGGGTTAGACTGACAGGACGTAAACAGGGTAAGGGTTAGCCTGACAGAACGTAAACAGGGTAAGGGTTAGCCTGACAGAACGTAAACAAGGTAAGGGTTAGACTGACAGGACGTAAACATTGTAAGGGTTAGCCTGACAGAACGTAAACAAGGTAAGGGTTAGCCTGACAGGACGTAAACAGGGTAAGGGTTAGCCTTACAGATCGTAAACAAGGTAAGGGTTAGCCTGACAGAACGTAACAAAACAGGGTAAGGGTTAGGCTGACAGAACGTAAACAGGGTAAGGGTTAGCCTGACAGAACGTAACAAAACAGGGTAAGGGTTAGCCTGACAGAACGTAAACAGGGTAAGGGTTAGCCTGACAGAACGTAACAAAACAGGGTAAGGGTTAGCCTGACATAACGTAAGCAGGGTAAGGGTTAGCCTGAAAGAACGTAACAAAACAGGGTAAGGGTTAGCCTGACAGAACGTAAACAGGGTAAGGGTTAGCCTGACAGAACGTAACAAAACAGGGTAAGGGTTAGCCTGACAGAACGTAAACAGGGTAAGGGTTAGCCTGACAGAACGTAAACAGGGTAAGGGTTAGCCGGACAGAACGTAAACAAGGTAAGGGTTAGCCTGACAGGACGTAAACAGGGTAAGGGTTAGCCTGACAGAACGTAAACAGGGTAAGGGTTAGCCTGACAGACCGTAAACAGGGTAAGGGTTAGCCTGACAGAACGTAACAAAACAAGGTAAGGGTTAGCCTGACAGGACGTAAACAGGGTAAGGGTTAGCCTGACAGAACGTAAACAGGGTAAGAGTTAGCCTGACAGAACGTAAACAGGGAAAGGGTTAGCCTGAAAGAACGTAAACAGGGTAAGGGTTAGCCTGACAGGACGTAAACAGGGTAAGGGTTAGCCTGACAGAACGTAAACAAGGTAAGGGTTAGCCTGACAGGACGTAAACAGGGTAAGGGTTAGCCTGACAGAACGTCAACAGGGTAAGGGTTAGCCTGACAGAACGTAAACAAGGTAAGTGTTAGCCTGACAGAACGTATACAGGTTAAGGGTTAGCCTGACAGAACGTAACAAAACATGGTAAGGGTTAGCCTGACAGGACGTAAACAGGGTAAGGGTTAGCCTGACAGAACGTAAACAGGGTAAGGGTTAGCCTGACAGAACGTAAACAGGGAAAGGGTTAGCATGACAGAACGTAAACAGGGTAAGAGTTAGCCTGACAGGACGTAAACAGGGTAAGGGTTAGCCTGACAGAACGAAAACAAGGTAAGGGTTAGCCTGACAGAACGTAAACA
>MUZC01001383.1:21712-39805 GCA_002072015.1 Radix auricularia
GGTAAGGGTTAGCCTGACAGGACGTAAACAGGGTAAGGGTTAGCCTGACAGAATGTAAACAAGGTAAGGGTTAGCCTGACAGAACGTGAACAAGGTAAGGGTTAGCCTGACAGAACGTAAACAGGGTAAGGGTTAGCCTGACAGAACGTAAACAAGGTAAGGGTTAGACTGACAGGACGTAAACAGGGTAAGGGTTAGCCTGACAGAACGTAAACAAGGTAAGGGTTAGCCTGACAGAACGTAAACAGGGTAAGTGTTAGCCTGACAGAACGTAAACAAGGTAAGGGTTAGACTGACAGGACGTAAACATTGTAAGAGTTAGCCTGACAGGACTTATGGATGCTGTGATCAAGGGTGATGACGGACGGACGGACGGACGGACAAAACGGGTGCAATAGCGATTTCGACATCTCGAAAATGCGCTAAAAAATAAAACGAATATAAAAAATAAAAACTTAGCTGCGGTGACATTTCCTTGACACTTTGGATTTTTAAATAGGGTAAGGGTTAGTCTGACAGAACGTAAACAGGGTAAGGGTTAGCCTGACAGAACGTAACAAAACAGGGTAAGGGTTAGCCTGACAGAACGTAAACAGGGTAAGGGTTAGCCTGACAGAACGTAACAAAAAAGGGGAAGGGTTAGCCTGACAGAACGTAAACAGGGTAAGGGTTAGCCTGACAGGACGTACCAAAACAGGGTAAGGGTTAGCCTGACAGAACGTAACAAAACAGGGTAAGGGTTAGCCTGACAGGACGTACCAAAACAGCGAACGTTTCAGCAAAGAGCCTTGTTTAACGAACATACAACAAAAAAATTTATTTAAAAATCCAAAGTGTCAAGGAAATGTCACCGCAGCTAAGTTTTTATTTTTTATATTCGTTTTATTTTTTAGCGCATTTTCGAGATGTCGAAATCGCTATTGCACCCGTTTTGTCCGTCCGTCCGTCATCACCCTTGATCACAGCATCCATAAGTCCTAGACCCATGATGTATATATGTTTTTTGTATGCCCTGACCTGCCATGTGTGCATCAACACTCAGTTACTCGATCCGTTTAAAAACCCCGTTAAAACTACCAAAAAATATTTCGAATCGAGAGGTAACACTAGCGCAGGGAACGGCCGCCATTGCCGGAAGTCGAATGCACGATTCTTCAGGCATTGAAGAGTGGTGCGAAAGGGTGCAAAAGAATTAGTTGTTTTTTTTTTTAGTTGATGTCATTAGAATATGTGTAAAAGTTTAGAGAGTTTTACGTCATCATTTGTGGTGACTTGTAGTTGGATTAAAGAGAAAATATTTTTTTTTAAATGTAAAGAAATGACTTTTAAATAAAAAAATGTCAGGTATATTCATTACACAAGAAAATTCATAAAAATATGTCTAAAATCTAAACACAATTACTGATAACTACATAATTCTGATATCTAACTTAAGTACTGATACATAATACGAAAATGCGCTAACACGTCCTGAATTCCAATAGGTACCAGGCTTAACATGATTTTTGTATTATATGTCCGTTGAAAATGGCTCTTTGCTGAAACGTTCGCTGTTTTGTTACGTTTTGTCAGGCTAACCCTTACCCTATTTAATTCTTTT
This sequence comes from Radix auricularia, assembly GCA_002072015.1. Taxonomy (NCBI): domain Eukaryota; kingdom Metazoa; phylum Mollusca; class Gastropoda; family Lymnaeidae; genus Radix; species Radix auricularia. Next base: position 23,313 of record MUZC01001383.1, read on the forward strand.
CCATTTACTTTTTTTATAAGCCTGATTGCAGTCTCGTCCCTCATTTTGTTGACTGGAGTCTAGTCTTTTCAAGTAACGTAAAGCCTACATCATAACAATAAGGAACTTTGTTTTGACCGATAAATTACAAAATAAACCGCGGTTTAAAATTTGTTTGTTGTTGTTTTTTTTTAAAAATAATTATAGTTTACAAAATGTAATATGCACAATTCAATGTAAGTCTCTGAAGTAGTTATTGGGACTCTCTCTCTCTCTCTCTCTCTGTGTGTGTGTGTGTGTGTGTGTGTGCGTGTGCGTGCGTGCGTGCGTGCGTGCGTGCGTGCGTGCGTGCGTGCGTAAGTATGCGTGTGTGTGCATGTGTGTCTGATAAACCCAGATTTTTTCTAACAACTTGTCTTTTCCATGTCAATAATTCACTATTAAAAAACAATCAGCAACAAAAATAAACAGAACTTTTTTTTTTTTTAAATTCTTTCATTTTAAAAAAAAAAAAATGTAAATCCTTACATCATTATGTTAAGGTGGTGGAAAATACCTGTAGATATAAATACATTAATTTCCTTCCCAGAATCCATACTTCATTTAACCTCATTTGTTCCAAAGTGAGGCGTCTCTCATGTCCACCCAACTGTGAAGTTTATTTCTCAGCGAGGTAGACACTCTCTTCTTCTAACACCTGGTGCAGTCTTAAAACTCTTACATCCTTAATGCTACTACCTCTTTAAAACTCTTACATCCTTAATACTACTACATCTTTAAAACTCTTACGTCCTTAATACTACTACATCTTTAAAACTCTTACGTCCTTAATACTACTACATCTTTAAAACTCTAACGTCCTTAATACTACTACATCTTTAAAACTCTAACGTCCTTAATACTACTACATCTTTAAAACTCTTAATTCGCTCTCAGTCTTTACCCAACCCAGCCCCAGTCTCAGCCCCAGACCCAGCCCAGCCCCAGTCCCAGCCCCAGTCCCAGCCCCCGTCCCAGTCCCAGTCCCTAGTCCAACAGTCCAATTTTTGTTTGACTGCATTAGGTCTAGTTTCTGGTCGATGTAAGACTCACACATTAGTGAAGACTACAAGTAATCCTTGTTAAAACCCCGGCGCTGGCTCCGTACTGAGAGTAGGCGCCCTGGATCCGCCGTGACTATGGGCACTGTGGCCTGCTCGATAAATGGTCGAAACTGATGACGCGGGAGTAGGGTGGGGGTGGGCTGTGACACTCTTCTCTGAAGAGATATCGTTTTTTATTGTAAGTGGGGGAGCAGGTTAAATGGCGCAAGGGCTTAATAAATGGAGGAATGATTTCGCTACGTAAACCGAGCTGTCTGTAAGAGGTCACGGTGCTTCTGCTAACATAGTTTGCTGTCTGGGAGAAAGACTTTGTTACTAGTGGGGTGAAATGGCGTTAAATAAACCAAGAAGTACATGAAAATGGGGGCAAATATGGGCAATAAAACCTCGGGTTTCAAGTTGCTCAATCTAAAGGTGTGATAATCTTGCTAATCAGAGTTATGACATTTTTAGCCCGAGCCGTGATGACTGACTGTGTGAAAGACGTTAAAACGTTGTAATTACAGACTGAAGTTTTAGTTAAAGTAGGGTCTGTATTGACACTCTAAACAAATCCCTTTAAGACATTCTAACTACGTGTTATAGAGACATCAAATATAAAAGAAACAAAGGCGACTAAAACTTTAACGAAAACTTATGAGAGACAATAATGTATTAACTCATTTTGCCTAGGTACATTATGTTTAAGTTGTCACCGATTATTAGTTAGGTGTTTGTATGAAATTTAATATAATATTATATATCCAGCTTTTCAAATTCGTATCTCTAAAATTATTTTCTAAACTGCAACTTTACTGTCTAAATTGAAACTTCGAAATAACCCAATGGTACAAGGTTACAATAGTTAAGACACAAATTTGTTACACTGCTATCTACCTGCAACGCAAAAAATCAAAATGTTACTGTGGATGTAAACATTAATTGAAAATTTAATTAAATTGTGCCATAAATTACAATAATACATTTTAAAAATAGCTGATCTTTAATGTAACACTCAGACATTATATGACATTCTCTAATGTAACACTCAGGCATTATCATTGCATTTCATCCATGAAGGAACCGTAAGAAATATTTTGATAATGACAGATACAAATAAGAAAGAAACATTTCAAGAGAAGGACAAATATTTATCGCAGCTATTAAATAAGCATATAAATTAGGGACCGGAGACAGTCAGAACTAGAACAGCGATGGGCACCTATAACATTTTATTGTGGGGTTTTTTTTCAGTACTGTGGGCGAATTTTTTTTACACAATCAAAATAAAAAGAGAACTTACATTTAGTAGAAAAACGGGACCTGCACCACTCGGTGAATAGAAGTGAATTCATCTGGCATTGGCCTGTGATGAACATTGCTTATAATTATCATAATAATAATAATAATAATAATAAGGAGTTAATTCATACAGCGCTTTACCCTAGAAAGGAACTGGCTCATAGCGCTTTGCATAAAGATAATACAATAAATATAGGTATTCTACACAAATTCATATCCTAGCAACCATATATATGACAGTACGATACACATAGGTGACCATTATCGTTATAAGAACTGTTTTGTAATTCATTTTGAAAGTAAAGTTTGAAGAGATGTGTCTTCAGTGCAGTGTTAAAGGCCTTCATATTTTGAATAGTCTAATAGGTGAGAATTCCATTGTTTGGGGGGCACAAAAATAGAATAACCTTTCTTTCATCAAATTTTTTCGTTTGAGTCGTAGGAACAGAGAGAATGCGTGTGTCTGCAGGAGAGCGTACCTGACAAGCTATTATAAAGTTTTTTTTTTCTTTTGTTGTGTTTTTACAAAATCTTTCAATTATGTAAATATAATTTCTAACATGTCAACGTAAAAAGATGATAAGCAAAAACACAAAATCTAAACAAAAAAAAACAAAAAAAAAAAAACAAAAAAAAAAAAAAAAAAAAAAAAAAAAAAAAAAAAAAAAAAAAAAAAAAAAAAAAAAAAAAAAAAAAAAAAAAAAAAAAAAAAAAAAAAAAAAAAAAAAAAAGCTTACATAATGGAGGATGATTTTTTTTCTAGGGCCCGATATAATCAACCCATTTTGTGATACCGATAATTCGTAACGACACATGTCCTGCATTTTTCATATGACCTCTCTGACATCAAATCGATGGTTTCATCCCACCCTTTGTATGGCCAAGATTTATGACGCCCCAACGGGCGACATTAGAGGCTTATTATATGATCAGAAGACTCACAGTGATAAACTGTTATATATAACCGTCCACCAATAACCTTATATAACCTTACCTCAATAACCGTCCACCAATAACCTTATATAACCTTACCTCAATAACCGTCCACCAATAACCTTATATAACCGTAGGTCACTAACCGTCCACCAATAACCTTATATAACCGTCAGCCATTAACCGTATATAACCTTACCTCAATAACCGTCAGCCAATAACCTTATATAACCTTACCTCAATAACCGTCCACCAATAACCTTATATAATCTTATCTCAATAACCTTATTTAACCTTATCTCAATAATCTTATATAACCTTATCTCAATAACCGTTTACCAGTCCACCAATAACATTATCTCAAAAACCGTCCACCAATAACCATCTCAGGGGTTGGTCAATTTCAGGGTTAGGTCCTTCTCAGGGGTTAATCCATCTCAAGGTTGGTCCATCTTAGGGGCTGGTCCATCTTAGGGGCTGGTCCATCTTAGGGGCTGGTCCATCTTAGGGGCTGGTCCATTTTAGGGGCTGGTCCATTGTAGGGGCTGGTCCATCTCAAACATAAGAGACAAATGACACAAACTATTTGTCTAAGAAGACAATAAATGTAAGCTTTATTTATGAACTAATACTAATAATAGTAAACGTTTCGGCTTATGCCTTCATCAGTACAATAACATAAATAATTAATTACATATATCTTAAAACATATTAGAGTATATGTGATAAAAAATCAGAAGAAAAGAAAAACAAAAAGAAACAAGGACACAGAATATAGGAAAAAGGAGGAAGTTGAAGTATCTAAAGTAACAGTGAAAACCACAACGGGAAGATGATTTTGCAGTCAGGTAAAATTGTGGATTTGATTAATTCCATATGGAGCCAACGTACCAAATCGTTATATGAGTCTATTTTCCATGTGGACTCTATCATGGGTATTGGTTGCATATAGAATACCAGTAATTGCAATATCCAAAATGCCGTCATGGTCAACACTGTTAAAATGTTTAGACACAGGACACTGAGCCTGTTTATTTATATTGTACAGGTGTTCTCTAAACCGATCTCCAAGACGACGACCTGTCTCACCCACATAAATTTTATTACATCTCTTGCAAAGAATTGCATAAATCACGTTGCGACTTGTGCAAGTGAATCCATGTTTTATTACGAATTGCTCAAGAGGGAAAGAAATTTTGTTAATTTCAACCACATATGGACAAGTATTGCAACGGTTACGGTTGCAACCTTTTGTTTCAATATGTGCTTTCATTGTGGGAAGGTGACTTCTGACAAGTATGTCTCTGAGGCTTCTATCTCTCCGGAAAGCAAAAAGACCTGATGAGTTAGAGGGTCAGCCATAAGGATTGGTCGGTTTTTGAGAAACACCTGTCGGGCTTTAAAACTATGAGGATGGAAAGTTTTAAAAATTTTTGGATCGATCACATTGATCTTGAACAGGTGATGTAAATGTGTCCTGTCTGGTCATGCCTTTTATTCTATTGACAGCTGATATTAAACTTGTTTCCGGGTTATGACTTCCTTCTAAAAAAGTCCAGCATTTCATCACTTCTTTCCAAGAATTCTGCCTCATCACTGCAGAGTCTTTTAAGACTTAATGTGGTCAATGTAGTCGATGTGGTCAATGTGGTAAGTGTGGTCAATGTGGTCAGTGTGGTCGATGTGGTCAGTGTGGTAAATGTTATCAATGTGGTCAATATGGCCAGTGTGGTCAATGGGGTCAGTGTGGTCAATGTGGTCAGTGTGGTCAATGTGGTCAGTGTGGTCGATGTGATCAACGTGGTCAATGTGGTCAATATGGCCAGTATGGTCAATGTGGTCAGTGTGGTTATTGTGGTCATAGTGGTCAGTGGAGCCAATGTGGTCAGTGTGGTCAGTGGAGCCAATGTTGTCAGTGTGGTCAGTGTGGTCATGGCTTTAATACAGGTGTTATTCTCAAGTAATTTGTTTAATACTTTGGTGCTTTCTGATACCGTGAAGGTTCTTACATGTATCAGGTAATATTGCCCATTTAAACATCTTTTATCTCAAACATTGTCATAAAATTAGTTACAATTCTATCAACTATTGTGCCTCTCATTTCCCAACCTACATGCTCCTTCTTTCACCCCAAAGTTCTCCATATGGCCACCTCTTGTTTACCCTTGGGTTTTGGCGTCCTAATTCGTTTCACTTTTTACCATTTTTATTCCCAATGTGTAAAGGATCCCCAGCCCATCCCCAACTTCTATCTTGTTTAATTCCATTTACCGCCTTTCCTCCCCCTTTTCTCTCTTGTGTTTACGACTTCAACGATCACTGTCCCAAAAGGATAATAAATATTGTATAAAAAAATTCTTGTAATCGTCAAATATTCTTTCTCAGTCGACCAGTAACATCCGACATCATGTCTCAGTCGACCACTAACATCCGACATCATGTCTCAGTCGACCAGTAACATCCGATATCATGTCTCAGTCGACCAGTAACATCCGACATCATGTCTCAGTCGACCACTAACATCCGACATCATGTCTCAGTCGACCAGTAACATCCGACACCATGTCTCAGTCGACCAGTAACATCCGACATCATGTCTCAGTCGACCACTAACATCCGACATCATGTCTCAGTCGACCAGTAACATCCAACATAATGTCTGTACATATTTCAACGTCATCCATGACACAGTGGCTGATCGCCTTCTCTCGACAGACTTCAGAGTTTCGCCCCGAACAACACATCATCAACTGCTATATTTGTTCGCTTGGTCCCACAGGCTGGCAACCCAGTGCTGAAATCAGATCAGCGGGGCAAGTGTCAATTTGAAACCCTAGGGGACCAAGGGTTATTTTAAAACGCTTGAAAACGCATTAGGACCGAAGGTAGTAAGTTTTAAAAAAGGGACACTCTCACGTGTAATGGACTAGTCGTTAATTTGATTAACTCTCGGACACTGAGAGAATCGCTAACATGGATACAGTTAAAAAGGCAAAATGATTATCGTTCAATAAGAATAAAACTAAAAGTCTAACACATTTGTTTAAACCCTGTTTCAGTGATTAAATTGCGTTATTTAAAAATGTCTGGGAAGAAGTTTACATTTTAAGCCGAACGTCAAACATTACAAATAGAAATAATTAAAAATTAGAAATGAGGCACGTCTTCTAAATGTTGTTTTTCACAAGTTTATGGTAGCAGTAGTTTTTGGGTTTCGTTTTTCTACAATATTTTTAAAATAAATATTTCCTTTTTACTCTTCAGTCTCATAAGTAAAAGTATCCATAAGTCAATGACAAAGTGATTTTTTGAAATAAAAAAACATTGAAGATGTGTGAAGAGATAGACAAAAAAGTTAATCTCTGCATGACCATGTCCGAGTGACGTATACATCTCCTGTCGAGCCCAAATTTAATGGGTCATTGTCAAAGATGTTATTGATTTTCGTTGTCTGAAAAATAACGGATTGGTTGATAGCTCAGATACATTATTTCATGGATTTGGGGGGGGGGGGGTAAACACATTCGATGTTACAGAAAAACTTAAAAAGCGGGTTTGCCTACCACTACATAACTTTTATAATGTTCATTTATATTTTAAATAAACAATAATTTCAAACAGTACATTAAAGCTACCATTAGTGATAAATATTAAGGCAACTTACAAAATAACCAGTAAACTGCTACAATGGCTCCTTAACCTAAAATATATAATAGTCACAGACTAATGCAGTAAAATGTCGGCATTACCACATGGTCCTGGACTCGGGGCTGGGGGTGGGGGGATAGAGCTTAAATGTGGAGACTGGGACATCTAGAGACAATCCAGCCGCCAAGTCCTAATCCTGCGCTGACCACGTCTTGACTCTCTACAAGGTTTACCCCAAATAGACGGTAAGGAGGGGAGGGGAGGGGAGTAAAGATCTATGAAAAGACCCCAACTTTTTTTATCCGGTCAACGAATTGATTCCTTAAGGCACGGAACCAATTTTCAGAAACTTAATAAAAAGGAGTGAGTATCATTGATCACGTCCGCCATGCGCGCAACTTCCGGTTTCAGGTCCTAGACTTTTCTTGGCATCCCCACCATGTCTAACACAAGTATTTCTACACCAGGGGCCTATGACGTCAGCCAGCAATCCCCCGGGGTCCGATGATTGGCTTTTTTAGATGATCCAAAGGCCAAAGGAATCTTTCCCCAGGCCTTGCAGATCTAATATCTTGCCTTGAACAAATGCCGTTTAGAGCAATAAATAACGGGGTTTAAAAGTTGTACGGTTTCTTCTTCTTCTTTTTTTTCCTCATTTCGATTTTGAAACAATATTTACAGATAAACGCGATCCATAGTTGACAACTTCCTGCTTGGACAACAAAAAAAAAGAATGTTAAACCCATTAGCTGGTGGACTAAACAAAGCCGGTGATTGACAAACGATGGTATATACTGCCCTTTAAATGTAACTTTAAAAAAAAAAAAAAAGAGAGAATAGCGTCTAGAAGCTCTTCTAAATATAAGTCATCATAACATTCCTAGGAATTTCTGATTAAATTCCAAGAGTACTAGCTTCGTCTTTCGAAGTATGAAAGTCCTAGACCCATGATGTATATCACAAGAGTTCCTACCACCTTCAACACACAAGAATTCCTACCACCACCAACACACAAGAGTTCCTACCACTGCCAACACACAAGAGTTCCTACCACCACCAACACACAAGAGTTCCTACCACCGCCAACACACAAGAGTTCCTAAAAATTCATAAAAATATGTCTAAAATCTAAACACAATTACTGATAACTACATAATGCTGATATCTAACATAAGTACTGATACATAATACGAAAATGCGCTAACACGTCTGAGTCCAAAAAGGAACCAGGCTTAACATGATTTTTTTAAATATACCCATTTCTCAGATAACCAAAAACAGTGTCATTGCCTATTGCTACATTTAACCACTGTGAACACTATCAATTTCTCAGATAACCAAAAACAGTGCCATTGCCTATTGCTACATTTAACCACTGTGAACACATTCAATTTCTCAGATAACCAAAAACAGTGTAATTGCCTATTGCTACATTTAACCACTGTGAACACATTCAATTTCTCAGATAACCAAAAACAGTGCCATTGCCTATTGCTACATTTAACCACTGTCAACACATTCAATTTCTCAGATAACCAAAAACAGTGCCATTGCCTATTGCTACATTTAACCACTGTGAACACATTCAATTTCTCAGATAACCAAAAACAGTGTCATTGCCTATTGCTACATTTAACCATTGTGAACACATTCAATTTCTCAGATAACCAAAAACAGTGTAATTGCCTATTGCTACATTTAACCACTGTGAACACACTCTATCATGGATCGCTGCATTGTCCACATCTGACTAACATTCCTTTCTGCCTGTTTACCGTCAGATCCAAGGGCCCTTTGTAAAACATCAATACGCAAGATTCCAGGCAATCACACGACCTCTATAAAACATGCTTTTAGCGCCACCTACAGACGCCGTGCCCTGTAAGAGATCCTCTCCAGAGTGCCACGCAGCGACAACAAATGGCGTCTATAAATATCTACCCCCGAGTGGCGACAGCCGATTATGTCTGCCGTTATTCAAAGGAATGAAGTGGCCCTAGTCAATAAATAAATAGCCCCGGAGCCACGTTTAGCTTACTTTAGGGTAATGGCTTACAAGTGTTAGAGGATTCTAATGAGGACAAGTCTCAGGTTTCCATCCCTCTCAAGCAGAGGGGTACTAGGGAGTAGCGTGTAGTTAAGGCTAAGTTAGGCATGCGACAGGGAGTTCTTAGCGGTATAAAACGTACGCTTATATTTGTCGGCCCAACATCATACTGACACGAAGGATTCCTCATACTGCCACTGTCTTAAGAGGCCAACATCATACAGACACGAAAGTCCCCTCATACTGACACTGTCATATGTTTCATTTTCAAACACTTTATCTCATTTTCATCCATAATTTTTAACCTATCTTAGACCCGTGGTTCCGTGACCCAATTTTCGTAAATGCCATGAGACCCACGACCCTCATAAAATTTAAATATTTTTCAATAAAGTTTTTACAACATATAGCTAATTTGCATCATAATGAATATTTCTAGTAAACAGGGGCGACCCCCCAGAAAACCCGTCGCGATCCCCTTAGCGAACCACAGGTTGGGAACCGCTTTCTTAGACAATTCATACTAAATTTTTGTATTTCAAACAAACCCATTGGTGTTCTTACTTTCATAAACATTAAATCTCAAGCCAATTAATCCTGTGTAAGAATGTTAAGGTTATTTTAACACAGTGAAAGTAAATTTGGCAACTCTGTTCAGTTGATGTCGTAACTACATAATGGACTGTAATATTCACGCCAACGTCTTAACGTGACAATACGCCCCAGAAAAACGCCCCTGCCCGGCCTCCATCGAGTATTCCCGTTATTGATCACCGACTGTGTGGGCAGACTGTGGGCAGACTGCACTATAAGAACTATTAATAGACGTACGCTAATACTAATATTATCGGATAATTTCCTAACGTCCAATAACATTAACACTGCTACATCATTCCCATGAGCCCGTATTTTCCAAAATGTTTGAGATCATTCCCATGAGCCCGTATTTTCCAAACTGTTTGAGATCATTCCCATGAGCCCGTATTTTCCAAACTGTTTGAGATCATTTCCCGAAGTCTGAAACAACATCCAACAATCGCTTCATTCCAAGCACAACAGTAGATCATCTCTAGATCCCCCAGGTTGTAAATAGGTTGATATGATCATTATGTCAACGTCTCACCTGTGGCAACAAAAAGTGTCATTCCATAATCGGAATAATGGGTCTACTTTGTCGACCCCTCTCACCAACAAGACAATTTTTTCCCCACTAAATTATACAATAAAAACTTCAAGATAAAAGGATGTTGACTTCGTGATCGTCATAAAATTCTTGACGTCATAACCTGTTTACGGCTTGGACACTCGTCACCAGCAGAAATTAGGGTTGACGTACTTAGTGGAAAGTGTTTATTTAATTTTTTTTTTAAACCGCAATGAACGAGTCTTGTTATCACTACAGCGTCATTCGTTTTCAAACAACAAGATGGGTCGTCTAGTGCTATAATAACTTTACCGAGATGGGTCATTTAGTGTTATAGTAACTTTACTGAGATGGGTCATTTAGTGTTATATAAACTTTACCGAGATGGGTCGTTTAGTGCTTTAATAACTTTATCGAGATGGGTCATTTAGTGTTATAGTAACTTTACTGAGATGGGTCATTTAGTGTTATATAAACTTTACCGAGATGGGTCGTTTCGTGCTATAATAACTTTACCGAGATGGGTCATTTAGTGATATAGTAACTTTACTGAGATGGGTCATTTAGTGTTATAATAACTTTACTGAGATGGGTCGTTTAGTGCTATAATAACTTTACTGAGATGGGTCGTTTAGTGCTATAATAACTTTACTGAGATGGGTCGTTTAGTGCTATAATAACTTTATCCAAATGGGTCGTTAAGTGCTATATTAACTTTACTGACATGGGTCGTTTATTGCTATAATAACTTTACTGACATGGTCGTTTAGTGCTATTTTAACTTTACCGAGATGGGTCATTTAGTGCTATAATAACTTTACTGACATGGGTCGTTTAGTGCTATAATAACTTTACTGAGATGGGTCGTTTAGTGCTATAATAACTTTACTTACATGGTCGTTTAGTGCTATAATAACTTTACTGACATGGTCGTTTAGTGCTACAATAACTTTACTGACATGGTCGTTTAGTGCTATAATAACTTTACCGAGATGAGTCATTTAGTGCTATAATAACTTTACCGAGATGGGTCATTTAGTGCTATAATAACTTTACCGAGATGGGTCATTTAGTGCTATAATAAACTTTACCGAGATGGGTCATTTAGTGCTATAATAACTTTACCGAGATGGGTCATTTAGTGCTATAATAACTTTACTAACATGGGTCATTTAGTGCTATAATAACTTTACCGAGATGGGTCATTTAGTGCTATAATAACTTTACTAACATGGGTCGTTTAGTGCTATAATAACTTTACCAAGATGGGTCGTTTAGTGCTATGATAACTTTACCGAGATGGGTCGTTTAGTGCTATAATAACTTATCGAGATGGGTCGTTAAGTGCTATAATAACTTTACCGAGATGTGTCGTTTAGTGTTATATTAACTTTACTGAGATGGGTCGTTTAGTGCTATAATAACTTTACCGAGATGGGTCGTTTAGTGCTATAATAACTTTACTGAGATGGGTCGTTTAGTGCTATAATAACTTTACTGAGATGGGTTGTTTAGTGCTATAATAACTTTACCGAGAAGGGTCGTTTAGTGCTATAATAACTTTACCGAGATGGGTCGTTTAGTGCTATAATAACTTTATCGAGATGGGTCGTTTAGTGCTATAATAACTTTACTGACATGGTCGTTTAGTGCTATAATAACTTTACTGAGATGGGTCGTTTAGTGCTATAATAACTTTACTGAGATGGGTCGTTTAGTGCTATAATAACTTTAATGAGATGGGTCGTTTAGTGCAATAATAAATTTACCGAGATGGGTCGTAAAGTGCTATAATAACTTTACTGAGATGGGTCGTTTAGTGATATAATAACTTTACCGAGATGGGTCGTTTAGTGCTATAATAACTTTACTGAGATGGGTCGTTTAGTGCTATAATAACTTTACTGAGGTGGGTCGTTTAGTGCTATAATAACTTTACTGAGATGGGTCATTTAGTGCTATAATAACTTTACTGAGGTGGGTCGTTTAGTGCTATAATAACTTTATCGAGATGGGTCGTTTAGTGCTATAATAACTTTACTGAGATGGGTCGTTTAGTGCTATAATAACTTTACTGAGGTGGGTCGTTTAAAGCTATAATAACTTTACTGAGATGGGTCGTTTAGTGCTATAATAACTTTATCGAGATGGGTCGTTTAGTGCTATAATAACTTTACTGAGGTGGGTCGTTTAGTGATATAATAACTTTATCGAGATGGGTCGTTTAGTGCTATAATAACTTTACTGACATGGTCGTTTAGTGCTATAATAACTTTACTGAGATGGGTCGTTTAGTGCTATAATAACTTTACTGAGATGCGTCGTTTAGTGCTATAATAACTTTACCGAGATGTGTCGTTTAGTGCTATATTAACTTTACTGAGATGGGTCGTTTAGTGCTATAATAACTTTACTGAGATGGGTTGTTTAGTGCTATAATAACTTTACTGAGATGGGTCGTTTAGTGCTATAATAACTTTATCGAGTTGCACAATTGGTGATCAATGAAAATTTACGGCATAAAATTTAAACATCAAATAAATTTACTGTCATGCGGATCCTTGGTTAGAAGAAAAATAAATGTGCCAGAAATGATTTGAGTAAATGGATGGACATCGTTGAGAGCAGATAATAAAGTAGGGCGAATGGACGGATGGCTGAAACCATTTTTAACCGATTAAAAACTCCACAACTTATCCGTCTCAATCTTTGCACTTACAAAACATCTTGAGGCAAGAAAAAGACATTGATTGGTCCATCGGGTCGATCCAAGGCCGAACAGTCTCGCAAGAGTTGAGTTTTTAAAGTAAAAAAAAAAACCTAAAAAATCAAAGAATCCACGAGATGCTACGTCATAATGGCCCAAGCGTAATGGATTCCTCTGGGTCACTCGATAAGCGAGGCTGGGGCGAGGGCTGGCACCCGAGGACGCTTAATTTGGTTCCATTATGCTTAAGTGTGGCCGTGTCATTATCATCCTTCCACCCCGGACCCTTTCGGTCCCCTCTCCTTACTCTGTCGCGCCACATGGTCATCATAAACGTGATATAGATGACGTCATGTCCGGCCTGACGTGCTGTTATTTTATCCGAGGCGCCTTGCGTTGACCGCCCCCCCCCCCTTGTTGGCCCATGTAGAGATTGTATCACGTACCGTCATTAGTGGCGGGTCTAATGGCGATTATGGGCGACCAGGCAATTTGGTAGAATCACGTTCGTAACATCTGCGATGTCACCTTCTCTTGCTTGCTCGCCTTTCTCTTGTTTTTTCATATTCCTTCGTCCCCGATTTGGACTAATCTCTTCTACACTTTTATATAACCATCAAGTATCTTCTGTGTATGCCTCTTGCTTGTCTATCCGTTCCCATCGGTTCTTTATTCCACTTCCTTGTCAATTCCTTTCTCTCCATCTTCTAACAGTTTCATTTTCTTGCCTACCTATTCACCAAAATGTTTTATCCCTTTTCCTTGGTAGTCTATGCCCACAGTGGTATAGAGCTCTATTGATGGTTGTTATTTGAAGACCAATTAGTTTCTATTCTCTATAATTGTTCAACTCTTTTGTTTATATTTAATCTCACTAACTATTCTCTCCCAAACGTTAGTAAATAAATTTTTTGACTAGTTTCTTATGTCCGACATGACAGTGTGGACTGTAATGATTTGTTCAGCTCTAATTTATTTGAATGTTGATAAGCGAATATCACATAAAACAATCGAATATAGAAGAGTTTTTTGTCTACACCTACTACTTACAAAGTTAAGCGACATATGTATAGTGGTAGATATTGGGTCTAAATATATTGAATTGTTTTCTTGTCATTTAATTTCCTAAATGAGAAGATGTGGGATGGGTTATACTTCTTGTTGTATTAGGGTAAGGGTTATGGTTATTTTTAGGATTAAGTTTATGGTTAGGGTTATTGTTAAGGTTAGGGTTATGTTTAGGGTTAGACTTATTGTTACGGTTATGATTAGGGTTATGTTGAGTGTTAGGGTAAGGGTAAGAGTTAGGGTTATTGTTAGGGTTAGGGTATATTATTTGATGAATTCTCACCCCCCCCGCCCCCAATGAAAAATGATTTCTTAAGATACAGTTAACAACATTGCTGTTATCACACGACAAAAAAGTGTATTCTGCGAAAGAATCTGTCCTCATTGATACGACCACATTTTTTCATGCTCTATAAATAGAAGGATGGAAGAACCAAGAGTAAATTAGTAATCTATATATATAAACATGAAAATATGTCTGTGTGTGTGTGTGTGTGTTTGCTTGTCCGTGGTAACTGACTAAACTATTCATCCGATCGTCATGAAAATTTTTAAGACTGTTGAGTACCCTCACGGAATGGTAACTGGCTACTTTTTTTATCTCAATCTAACACTAAAGGGGCGCCGGGGGCCCCAAATGTGAATTTTTGCTTATATGAGCTATATAAAAAATAATTTAATCGCTAACTACTTGCTTTTTTTATTGATCTTAACCAAATTTTGCAATTAAATTCTTGATAGCCATTATTTAAATACCATAGTGCACTAAATTCCAAATGGCAACTCCTTTGAGGCTGTGGGCCCAAAATACGTGTTTTCTTAAACGTTTAGGAATTTTTTCACTATTCAATAATTAAAAGTCTTGAAAAATAATGATAAATGTATCCATTATTATCCATCTTAAAATAAACAGTTGTTTTGAGCTTTATATCTTGCCCCGAATGGGCCCCTCGGGCCCTTAATGTCGTTTTTTGCCTATATAAGCTATATAAAAATTAGTTTAAGCGATAGCTACTTTATACATTGATGGATCTTAAACAAACTTGGTATATAAATACTTTATAGTCAAAATTAAAATATTATAGGGCACGAAACTCCTAATGACAACTCCTTCGAGGCTGGGGGCCCAAAATACCTGTCCTCTTTAACGTTTAAGATTTTTGTCACTATTCAATTAATAAAGGTCTTGAAAAATAATGATAAATGATCCATTATTATCCATCTTAAAATAAACTGTTGTTTTGAACTTTATATATTGCCCTGAATGGGCCCCTGGGGCCCTTAATGTCGTTTTTTGCCTATATAAGCTATATAAAAATTAGTTTAAGTGATAGCTACTTGCTACATTGATGGATCTTAACCAAACTTGGTATATAAATACTGGATAGTCAATATTAAAATATTATAGGGCACTAAAGTCCTAATGGAAACGTCTTCAGGGTTGGTGGCCCAAAATACCAGTTTTAGTAAACGTTTAAGATTTTATCCCTCCATTTAATTATTAAAATTCTTAACAAATAATGATAAATGTATCAGAATCTATTATCCGTATTGAAATGAACAGATGTTTTGAACTATATATCTTCCCTTGAATGGGCCCCTCGGGCCTTTAATCTAATTTTTTCTAATATGAGCTATATAAAAATTAGTTTATGCGTTAGTTACTGAGTAAATGAATGGATCTTAACCAAACTTTTTATTAAAACTCTGTATCCCATATTAACATAATAAAGGGCAATGAACTTCTTATGTCCTTTTCATTGGGTCCGGGGGGCCCCAAATGTCTTTTTCTTAAATTTTAAAGATATTTTTTCCCATTCATTTTTAACAATCTCGATAAATATATTCATAATGAAATGGAATAAAAATGAACAGATTTTTTAAATTGACATCTTGCACTGAATGTGGCCGGTGGCCCTAAATATGTTTTGCCTTCTATATCAATCTCTATATTGTGTGTGTGAGTGTATGTCGTTTAAAGCTGACTAAAACATGTATCCCATCGTCATGAAAATGTTTGTGACCAATGAGTACCCTTCAAGAATAGTAACTGCTACTTTTTTCCTCCATTTAACACTAAAGGGGCGACGGGGGCCGATAATGTCATTTTTTTTTTTGTTGCAAAAATTAGCTATATAAAATTAGTTTAAGTGCTAACTACTTGCTATATTGATGGATCTTAACCAAATTTTGCAATTATATTCTTGATAGCCAATATTAAAATACCATAGAGCCCTTAACCCCTAATAGCAGCCCAATCGGTGCTGGTTTATAGCTGACTAAACGATGTATTCGGTCGTAATGAAACTTTTGCAGACTATTGCGTGCACTCCCAGGAAGTTAACAGGTAATTTTCTTCGTCAATTAAACACACATGGGGCGCCGGTGGCCCATAATGACGTTTTTTGCTTATATGAGCAATGGAAAATTAGGGTGAGTACTAGCTACTTGGTAAATTGATGGATCTTAACCAAATTTTGTTTTTAAAAAACTTGATAGCCAATATTAAAATACTATAAGGTCCTGAATTTTTAATGACCATTTCTTCGGGGCTGGGGGTGCCAATAGTCTTTTTTAGGGGGG
>MUZC01001383.1:39903-52542 GCA_002072015.1 Radix auricularia
TCATGCAAATTGAAATGAACATCGTTTTTAACTTTACATCTGGCTTTAAATGAGCCCCATCGTGTCTTTCTTTTCTTTAATTAAGTTTATGCGTTAGGTTTTATGCAAAAGAATTGATCTTAACCAAAATTTGTTATCAAAATCTTGGTAGCCCATATTAAAATGCTAATTTTCAGCTTTGTTAATTGCTTTCTTGTTTTTCTATTGACTCTTTCTTTTTTCATTTTCTTTTTTTAAAATGTATTATTCCAGCAATTTCTTGGGTTCACGTATTGAGGCTCTCAAAATATTTCCTTTTGTTGTGTTACAGGAATCAAGAACATAACAAATTCAGTAATGGAGCTGTGAAAGCTAAGGTACGTCATCTTATTTAATTAGCGATAGGCCCTCATTAAATGAAACTAGCATTCATTTCTTAAAACCCTCTTCATAAGAACCAGTTTTATGGAGAGAAAAAAAGTAAACATTATTTTGATAAGTTCATATTCATTTCCCATTTTTATTTTATTTTTACTTCATTAAAAAAATAGACGAGATTTTTCACTCTAAAAAAATGTTTTCGTCTGATTGTTTGGGTTTTTATAAAGAAAAATTCAGAAAAATTTACGTCAATAATATGATGTCTATCTCATATTAATGTTCAGCATATCTGAAATCTGATATTTGTTTGTTTACCAGACAACGTATTGTCAAATAAGAATTTAAAAATATGTGCCAGACAGTTGTTTTTGTTTTTGTTGTTTTTTTTTTGTTTTTTTTTTTTTTTTATACTCAATAACGGTTTAAAAACCCAAACGCCAGTCAGGAACATCATCTCAGGTGTACACTATATGACAGTGATATCGCAGAACTTCAATTTTAGATCCACTTGATGCGTCACTGTTATTGCAACACCTGGTATTTTATATCACTGTCATCTGCCCAGGGGAGGGCATCGTGTTTCTCATTAGAAATTCTTGGAATTATTTCCTCTTGTTTGTCGCCAGTCCCTCCCTTCCCCTCCCCTTCCACTACCTGGCTGCACCTGATGTGATCATCTCTGGCCCCTACGTTGTAGTTTTATCACATTAATAATTTTCTTGACGTAAAGGATTCTATCGGACATTCTGAACTTAGACTTGTGTATAAAAGTCCATTGCTTTCAGAGCAATTCTTTCATTAAAAGAAAAGTAGATAAAGGGACACAATTGTAAAGTATTTCAAATCTTTGTAAAAGTATCAAACATTGTTCCATTATTTACAACATCTTTTTAACATGCTCTAAATTTTGTTTGAAAAAATAACTCTTCAAAAAGAACAATGGTAACTTTTATGCCTGGCTATTCCACCCACTAATATATTAATTAACGTTATTGTTACCATAGTTATTTCACTTCATGAATAACTTCATCAAAACAGAATATTCCGCACATTACTATGTACTCAGCATTCGTTTCAGTTAATAGATTCATCTAATGCAATATATAATGAATCAAGGTATTAAAAATATGTACATCTCCTTTTACAATGTTAAGGCAAGGATCGTGTGTAAGTTGATTTATAAAGGTGAAATGTATTGTTTTGATTACACAATTTTTTTGTGTGGTTTGTTTTAAACTTAGTGCAGTTAACTTCTTAGACCTAGTCGGCTGTTAAAATAATGTTACCTGTCAATGTTCTGATCCTCCTACCAAACACAGGTCTGTTAGGATAATGTTACCTGTCTGAGCCACAATAACAAACACAGGTCTGTTAGGATAATGTTACCTGTCAATGTTCACAGCCACCATACCAAACACAGGTCTGTTAGGATAATGTTACCTATCAATGTTCACAGCCACCATACCAAACACAGGTCTGTTAGGATAATGTTACCTGTCAATGTTCACAGCCACCATACCAAACACAGGTCTGTTAGGATAATGTTACCTGTCAATGCTCTGAGACACCACTTAAAAACACAGGTCTGTTAGGATAATGTTACCTGTCAATGTTCACAGTCACCATACCAAACACAGGTCTGTTAGGATAATGTTACCTGTCAATGTTCACAGCCACCATACCAAACACAGGTCTGTTAGGATAATGTTACCTATCTGAGCCACCATACCAAACACAGGTCTGTTAGGATAATGTTACCTGTCAATGTTCACAGTCACTATACCAAACACAGGTCTGTTAGGATAATGTTACCTATCTGAGCCACCATACCAAACACAGGTCTGTTAGGATAATGTTACCTATCTGAGCCACCATACCAAACACAGGTCTGTTAGGATAATGTTACCTGTCAATGCTCTGAGACACCATTTAAAAACACAGATCTGGCCATAGCAGCTTGCCCACCCCTACCCCATCCCTCCACAAACCTCTGCAGCCAGCTCCGACACGGCGCCCAGTTCGCTCCCCCTCTAGGATTTATTCCCCCCGACGCCCAGACGATAAAATCTCGTTCCTAAGACGTTAATTGAGGTCGTTGTGTCCCTAAGTTAACAATTTCTCATTGGGCTCCATTAGCACCGAGTTGATACACGGTGACAAAACAAACATAAGAGCCCATAAACTGACCGGGCCTGACACTAAATCTACGCGGGGATGGCATCGCTGATGTAATCCATGTTTTCAATTTCTACGCCTTTCTGGCTATCGATTTCATAATTTTTTTTAAAGGTCTGAATTAATGATAGAGACGTGGTGTGTATATCTGGTCAGGGAATGATAGAAATAGAGAATAAATATTTATGGGGTTGTGGGAATTGGAAATGGTGACATAGGGTAAGATTTATAGCAGCAATTCAACAAACGTTTGGAGCAATAAATAGATTTAATGCAGAAAAGTTTTTAGGTGTTTGGAAAATCTTTGGCAGATCTTTAGCAAAATGACGTGTGTATAATTATTTGACAAAAACGGATTCGTTTTTAGAAATGTGCTCAATTTTATAGGGTATGTCTGAAACATACAAGTTGTTATTTTTTGTGTAACTCTTAAAAGCAGTTCAACTAAATAAAAATATTTTAAATATTTTGCAAAAATATTCACTCTGCTTTTTCTATAATACGATTTTAAAAAGCGAGAGTAAAATGATGAAGAAATATAGGAGCTGTATTCTGAGCAACTTATAACTTTTAGACATTCTCAAAATAGAACGACATTGCCATCGGTGGCCTGTCTGGTGGCGCTATGACACACACACCTCGACTAGTGGCTCAACTGTCATACCGATGGTCACGAGTTCGAATCCACACGAAGGTGAGAGTTTGTTCTCGGGGTCTGAGGAGTCCCCGAGTCACCCAGCTCTGAATGGGTACCTAACTAGACAATAGTTAGGCGGCTGGGGTAATGCGCGGAACCCCTATAGCCGTGGCCTGTGACCGCTGCATCATCTGCCAACAGATCATCTCTCATGGTCTGTGGACGCAATTATCTTCTGCATAGAAGGAGCGTCTGTATATCTAAGATAAAATAAGACACCAACGGGGCGTCTTATCTTCATTGTTATTTCTTTGAGTCGATTTTTCATGATTTTCCCATAACTTGTTGAACGATTTTCTGACGTAGTTCTAAACTTAGAATGAAACTTGTTGAACGATTTTCTGACGTAGTTCTAAACTTAGAATGAAATTTAATTGATGTATAAAAGATTTTATTTGACAAAGATGAAAAGCAAATCAAATGAAAGCACAGGAACTAAATGGAGCACAGGAAACAATACCTTGAACGCACTGTAGCGTGAACTTCAATGACGATCCCTTCCGTGAAATATACCACCCGCGGTTATTCCCACAGGTGTTTTTTCCGGTGTTGTTGATATGGTGTGCTTTAGGTGGCCGGGTCCTGGTGTCATTGAGATCGTTTCTATTTTACTTTCAACTAACTAGTATACTATATCATAGTACATCAATATTTCATCACAAGATTCGGCTATGGACAATTATCGCGATCATCATGAATTGAAACTAATGCTCAAATTCAAGGGTCTCCAAACTTTTCTGGCGGAGGGCCGCATTTACTGTCAAACAGTAATTTAGGGGCCGACAACACAGAGTTTTGTGGTAAGCTAAAGGTGAAAATGGTATCTTTCTTATATTAAAATTTCTTTAGGTGCTGGATGAGAGGGACTCGTGGGCCGCATCTGGCTCGCGGGCCGTAGTTCAAAGACCCCTACACTCTAATTGCTAACGCATGTCATTAAAATACTAACATGTATTACATTAGTCTAAGATGTAAAACAAAGAACAGCGACATATTTCTTCACGAACTGTATTCTCACTTTTCTATATTCTGATTAATCCAACTGTCGATAAAACCAAGTGGTCTTGTCTCATACAGCTGTAATATCCATGCATTTCTTTACTGCTCTTTTGTATTGCGTGTTTGTATCTCCACGATTAATATCATAATAATTTTTTCTGCAATTTTTTTATTATGGGATTAGCTGCAATAAGTTTTCCCGTGGTCATATTATTTTTTTCGATTTCTTTTATTAAATGACAACTGGATGTTAAAATTGGCTTTGTTTTCTGAGTTTTGTTTTGTATTCTTTTTTTATTTGCAAGCTGGCTACCGGAAGTGGAAGATAAGTAGTATGCGTGCGGAAAAGTTAATTTTTATTGAGAGGCTGTCCGGAAGGAAAAACGCTGTTTGTTCTGGCAACTTCTCTGGAAAGCCATAAAACTTGAGGGGAAGAAACGTTATATGAGCTGGTCAAAGGAGGTCAGAAAGTTTCAATTTCAGCATTCCAATTATACTTATGGTAGCAGAGATAAAGTGGGCGTTAGCAATTGCAATTATTTTTTTTTCCATTACATGCGAATGGAACAGTGAATGAAAAGAAAACATGACATCTTACAGTCGTTCAACTTTTCTGATAAAACTGAATGTATTTATTGTTTATTTGTTAATTCGGTGAGGGTCATTGTAATAAGGGAAATAACCCTTGATGGTCATGTATAGAATTAATTAAAAGAGTGAGAGTTTTTGGTAATAAACCGGAAGTGATCATAGGGAATTCAGACATGGTGTGTGTTTGTTTTCAATTCATTATAGGTCATAACATTTTAAAATTAAAATCCCGACATCTTTGCTGTTTAAAAATCCAATGCCTGTGCATTGCAAAGTTGTTCTCTCTCGATATATGAAGACATTATATTTCTTATCTGATCAGAGTACAAAAATTAAAATAAGATCTGCAGGTTTTTGTGTGCTGATGTATAAAGACGATTTATTTGATGCATATCAATTTTAAAATTAATTTGTATATATATATATATATATATATATATAAACGTCTACGTATTAGAGTTGGGAAACGGCTCAAATGTTACACCAAGGGTTGCTGTCCATGAAATCAAAGAGCTGTAGTAGCCTACAGAATGTACAATCGTAGAGGGTTTTAGTTATAGACAATATCTATCCGAAACACATGCAGGAAATAGCTGTCTTGGATATTGATGGAACTAGTGACTACAACATTTGGTTTCTTCTGCTACACAACCTGTATTCTATCACCTTTTCACTCCCAAGTGAAGGCAACGGGTTAACAATATCTCACAGGCATCTTCACTTCACAGTACACGGGCGCTTCAGGGTTAACAATACCTCCTAGACACCCTCTCCTCACATTAAATGGTTGCTTTAGGGTTAACAATAAAATAATAGGAGTTTTAAATCATTGCGAACCTTTGTTATCCCAAAGCTTTCATTACGCCCTTTCATTTACCGATTGCATGTTTTATTAGTTCACCGGGTAGGTAAACTATCATTTTTTTTTAATGGATTTAAAGAAGATGAGAGGCAAGAAATATTTCTTTAACGTTAGTCAATTGCTGTGAGGAGCGAATGTAACACATTTCACAGAGTAAAATCTTGTCGCCTTTTTTATCAATTTTATTTTTAAAATATGTAACAGTAAAATTACTTAATGTTACATCCACTAACTAACTGTGTTAAGGCTAGGTTTGCCGGATATCCAGCATGCCGGATATCCGGTCCATTTAATGGGATTTCAACCACTATCCGGAGTCGGCAAATACTTATGGCAGATCCGGATAGGATCCGGATATCAAATGTCAAATAGCAATTATTTGAAATCAAATTAATTTATAATATTAATAAGTTTATAAACAAATATATAAAAAGTTTAAAAAAAAAACAATACATTAAATTATTAATACGTAACAAAATAAACAAATTAACAAGTATTCATCATGACGTCATTTAATTCCATGCAAAATATAGTAAAACAATCAATTTCAATACGAGGGGGGGGGGAAGCAATATTCATAATTTGCGTGTCCGTCCGTCCGTTCGTAAAGCTACTTATTTTAGAAACCAGCGCTCCGTTAAAACAAAAACTTGCCAAACAATTTAAGTTCGCTTGTGGCACACTACATACTAAGTACAACACTGTTCGCTTGGTACACACTACACACTCAGTACAACACTGTTAGCTTGGTACACACTACACACTACACACTCAGTACAACACTGTTAGCTTGGTACACACTACACACTACACACTCAGTACAACATTTCGTTCAAGTTCGTTCCATCAATTCATTGTAAAATGCTCATCGTTGACGTTGACAATGTCACAGACTTTTTATTTTAGATAGCAGAAACTCTCCATATTTGGGATAATAAATATTTTAATAAATAGTATTAAATACTAAATAGAAAGTAGTAAAGTACGCCCCCTAAGTTCTTCCACTTACATGTGGAGATTTCCGTATCTGGAATCGGGATCCGGCAAATATTAGGGCCAATCTATCAAGATCCGGCAAATAGTATAAAAAAACGTCCGTTCAAGAACAAAGGGCAAGAACAAAGTCATTGTTCGATCTGCTGCATATATATTAGATCCATAAATGCAAAGATAGTTTAGATCCAATACGTAGACTAAATACAGACATCCATAAAAAAAATTTAAAACTCGTTTTTTTAACACTATAGATAACTAGATTTTGCCGGGGCGCAGTGGCGCCTGCGGCGCCCCCCTTTTTCTTGGGCACCTACGGCGCCAACCTTTTTCAAAAGACCAAATAACTTGTCCTTTTTTTTTTTTTTTTTTGATAAATACGAAATATTAAACTTTCTGAAATTTACGCAAAGTATTTAATAATTGGGGTTGTATTTTGCGCACCGATGCACACCAAACAATGACGTCGTCATATTAAATATTTTTACAGCGCTCATCAACACACGATTTTTCAACTAAAGTAACTGCTGTAGACTGTCGTACATCGCTCCTCAGCGTTCCAGATCCAGTGAGTGACTTGGACTATTATATTATTTATATCAGATCCACTCGGGTTAAGCCACGTCAAAAAAGAAAAGCTTGTGGGGGTGGGGTGGTCGAGGTAGACAATAGCGTGGGACACGCCATTTTCTACCTCACCCCCCCCCCCCCACAAGCTTTTCGATTAACATTTTTTTTAAATCTTAAGAACCAACGCCATGTATCGCATATCATCCTCATTAAAATCCTCCAGTTGGCAAAATATGCCTCCTCGCTAAAAGTAAAGAAATAGTTTTTGATTATCCCCCGTGTTTCGCCGTTATCTCCCCATATTCTCACACAAGTTAACGGCAGTCGGCAATAGGCGGTCATCTTCCTTTGAAACTGATGCCGCAAATGAGATTGGATTTTTTTTAGCGCTATTCCCCCCTGGGACAAACTGTGCTTATATATTTGAAAAGTCTGTCCTGTATGGAGGTCTGTTTGAACGTGCACAAGCGACTACTCCTTAACCATACCAGACAGAGGGTTCGGGTCTTTTGCAAGTATGTTAAGGAGGTCCCAATGTGCACGGGTCAAAAAAAAATTACCGAAAAGATTTGCTGAATGGCCTGGTCATTTTTTTTTAAACGAGCAAATATCTGTATTTTGTCAATGTCTCGCCGACCAAAACATCTGTCGGGTGAGAAAAAAAATGCCAAACGATAGCTAATAATATTTAGAACAATTTTGGAGACGGAAATTTGGGAAATACATTATTTTTTGTGCCACTCCCTTAATTTTAGCACCAATCTGTAGATAGCAATTCTTTTGTTTAGTGTTAGAATTATTTTTTAATGCCTTTTAACTAGAATGATTTCCCTTGAATAAAAATTGTTATTCACCAATTGCTCGAAATGCCTCTTTTATTACTTATTTTCAATATTATTTCCAGCGTTACATGCTCACGGTAGACACTGACATTAGAGGACACGTCAGACACTGACATTAGTGGACACGGTAGACACTGACATTAGTGGACACGTCAGACACTGACATTAGTGGACACGTCAGACACTGACATTTGTGGACACGTCAGACACTGACATTAGTGGACACGTCAGACACTGACATTAGTGGACACGTCAGACACTGACATTAGTGGACACGGTAGAAACTGACATTTGTGGACACGTCAGACATTGACATTAGTGGATACAGTAGACACTGACATTAGTGGACACGTTAGACACTGACATTAGTGGACACGGTAGACACTGACATTAGTGGACACGTCAGACACTGACATTAGTGGACACGGTAGACACTGACATTAGTGGACACGGTAGACACTGACATTAGTGGACACGTCAGAAACTGACATTAGTGGACACGGTAGACACTGACATTAGTGGACACGGTAGACACTGACATTAGTGGACACGTCAGACACTGACATTAGTGGACACGTCAGACACTGACATTAGTGGACACGTCAGACACTGACATTAGTGAACACGTCAGACACTGACATTAGTGGACACGTCAGACACTGACATTAGTGGACACGTCAGACACTGACATTATTGGACACGTCAGACACTGACATTAGTGGACACGTCAGACACTGACATTAGAGGACACGTCAGACACTGACATTAGTGGACACGGTTGACACTGACATTAGTGGACACGGTAGACACTGACATTAGTGGACACGGTAGACACTGACATTAGTGGACACGTCAGACACTGAGAGCACTTTTTAAAATTAATCTCATCAGCTGTAGACAGCTGTAGAGACACTTCCAGAGGTTAACTAGGATAAGTTGTTTTACTGTGTGTGATAATATCGGGAAAAGGGCTCAATTAGTCCATGAGCTACAGTTTGCCCCTATTAGAACTGACGGTGATGAGTTGCTAGTAGGATTGACTTGACGTCTTAACTCCACAAGTTAAACTACACCTCGTGGCGTAACTAGAGAGAGACCGGGCAGCAGACCGCTAACCAAGGGTGGGGTTGAAGGGGTGTGCGAGCGGCTGCGGACGAGACGTAACGATTTAGTCCAGCAGACGACAATGAGTTACGACACGGCCGCCAGTCTATTCTATTATGGTCATCTATTCTATTCCCCCCCCCCACACACACACTTCTTTTTTTAAATATATTTTTTGACCTCAGCGTTTGGGACCGGCCAGACTAAACACAGACTATTATTGTACGCCATGGTTACCCTAACGTTCCGAAATGTCACCAGATTAAACCGGTTCTGGCGTGAAATAAATGAAAAAATCGTCCCGATGATTAAACTCTTATTACGTCAGTCCCCTCAACCCCAAAATATTTATTTATAATCTCAGACAACCGGACGATAAACTCTATTTCCAAAATCATTTTTAAAATTTTCTTTCGGGCGTTTAATCGATTGAATCTTGCACTAGACACACATAAAGGGGCCATCCATAAATGACATCACGCGATTTTGGCCGATTTTTAACCCCCTCCCCCCCTACGTCACGCGTCGTCACAAAATCGCCGACCCCCCTCAAAAAGTACTTCACAAAACTTTGACCCCCCCCCCCCTTTAAAAAAATATTTTCTTTTTAAAAATAAGACTGTTTAAAATCACTTTTTTGTCATTTAACTATTTATTTAGTGTAGGTCTACTTTGTATTATCGTAACGTGAGTGAAGCTATGTAAAAGATATTAAATAAATTAAATAACTTGTAAGCCAGTGATTCTCAAATTTTTCGTATCAGACGACCGGCAAGAATTTTTCCATTTCACCAGGTACAATTGCATTCTTTTCCCGTTTTGACATGATTTTCTCTGTACTTATTTGATAGCATAATGAGCCCCTACACAGCTTAAAGCCCTATAAGATTAAGTATGAATTCGGCTTGATTTATATATTATATTTTTTTAAAATGTATAGTTGCCATGGCATAGCAAGACAGCTAATGAACAATGCAGCGGTAATGTCAAAAACCATCTATATAATTAACCTGCGCGATTAAGCTCGCGAATGTGACTATTGATATTACAAGGATCATTGCATTGTTTATATACCTAGAATATATAGGTATAAGAAAATTCCTCAAATTGATTTCGATCTTCTGATGACAGTTTTCCTGCTAAGTATATGCACATCAAAGGCAGTTGATCTAAAATTTTCACATTGATATCACATCTCATTTTTTCTAAAAATAATTAGTTATGCGCTGGAAGAGGAAAATGGCCCATTCTGTATGAACCCCACATTTGTGCAGAAAAGTAGGGTGTCATCTTGTGCGTCGCAAAATACAGTAATTCTTGAAAGTTGATGACTGAAATACTTTGACCTTATTAAAATATCCAACATTATCATAACTTTTAACCCCTAAGCTCACAAGTTTGTTTGTTTGTTTGTTTTTTCAATTCTTTCTTCTTCAGGATTTCACGTACGTCATACAACAATTGTAAATGTAATGTCACCAATAAATTATCTAATTTGGGGTAAAAAGGGAACTCTTTGGGGTTTAGCTAAATCATTGTGGGCATAGAAAGTTTGCTACAATCCGCTACTTTTGGGTTAAATGGAAAAGACGTAAACAGGGTAAGGGTTAGCCTGACCGGGCGCAACAAAACAGCGAACGTTTCGGCAAAGAGCCTTTTTCAACGA
Organism: Radix auricularia; assembly: GCA_002072015.1. NCBI lineage: Eukaryota > Metazoa > Mollusca > Gastropoda > Lymnaeidae > Radix > Radix auricularia. Next base: position 50,763 of record MUZC01001383.1, read on the forward strand.
ACACAAATAAAACGAAAATAATAATTTTTAAAAAATGAAGAAACTTAGCTGCGGTGAAATCCAAAGTATCCAGGAAAGTAAAACTGAGAGATGACAGAGAGAATTTATATAGGAAAGCAGAGAGTGGGCGGGGAAAACACTTAGGTTGTCAGAGAAAAGACAACATTCATCCCATGTGGGGCGATTGTACCGTGATTTTCTATTAAATTGTTTTCAATCTGGACCCGCGTGGGTGTGTTTGAGCACGAGACAATAGCAGTGACTACCAGGTCCTTGACACCCATATGGTCGCGTCCATTGAAGTGACGGGAGACGGGACACTGTTTATCTTGTGTAATCGCCGAAACGTTCGCTGTTTTGTTGCGTCCAGTCAGCTAACCCATACCCTGTTTACGTCTTTTCCATTTAATTTTTTGTAAGCCTGATTGCAGTCCTACCCCTCATTTTGTTTACTACTTTGGGTTAACAGTAATGTTAATATAAATTTTTATAACCTTAATATTTAGGTATCCTATTGAACCGGTCCGTTTTTTTTCTTCAAACCGTTTAACTTTTATTAACCGGCCTTCAAAAAAAATGTTTTAACATCTTTAGATTATATTTTTTTTTAATGCATACAAATTAAGCATTGACTATAAATCATTACTTGTAACTTCTTTGTTCATTAAAAAAAAGTTATTTTAAAATAATAATTTTTAAAAATAACATATGGGGTCAAAAGGAAATTTTGGGGGGTTATGCTGACTCATTTGGGACATGTAACATCCACTACACACCACTAGACATATTCGAATACGTCATGTGTACGTGTACGTTTGGTAACATATGCCCACTATTGAACCAGTTCCTTCCAGAAAATGCATTTGTAAAATTTGTTATCTATGTAGATTTCTTATTTACGTACTATACGAAGACATCTAAATCCAACCTAGTTTCATTTATATTGACACAAGTGACAATAATCTTAATCAACTTGACTTGACTGTATCAAGTATCCTTTCTGTCAAATTTAAAACTAATGCCTTAAAAACTGAGTTCAGAAGAAAGTTGTTTTGTGCTCCTCTCGAATTGCGATGTCGAGAAATTGATGCATTGAATAAAGTTAGTGATTACTTTTCACTAATTTTAAATGGACACATTTATTATTATATTTAGAATGGCCAGAGGCGTTTGACCAAAAATCCAATCAAAAAGCTATATGAAACTTAAAACTTGTATTATTGTATCAAATAGATTCTCCTCCCCCCACCCACCGTCAAAATGGATATTCGGTGTCGTTTTTGACTTAACATATCTACATATAATTATATTCAGATCTTTTTAGACACTTGTCCTGTTTGTAAAACTCACCAGTAGCAGTTTCGGGGGGGGGGGGGGGGGTGGGATAATTGACAAAACAAAAGTTCGCATACTCGAGTGAACCAAACGAAACTGCGGTTACATCACTAAAGCTTTGATGTCAACATCAAACGACGCAGGATTACAAATACGTATGTTCTCTTGTGGATTCTCAAACTTAAGAATTATAAGAATTTTTTAATTTTCGTGTCATGTTAACTTACGCCAACCGGCGTCTGATAGCCTATCGACCGGCACTTTGAGGAGCACTGAATTTTTTAAAAAAAGTCATAAAATAAATTTAAAGTGACCAAATATTTCAGTGGAAGTTTTATTTAAAGTTACCCTTTCAGTATGACGTCACATTTCTTCAACCCCCCTCCCTCCCCCACGTCACGCATCGTCACAAAAGTGTGACCCCCTCTCCCCCCCCCCTTTTTTT
>MUZC01001383.1:52565-65274 GCA_002072015.1 Radix auricularia
TTTTTTTAGGTGCGTGACGTCATTTATGGACGGCCCCAAAACCCTGATGTTTCAGGAAATTAAGGGGAGATCATTAAGAAAAAAAACAAAAGATAAATGTGTGTTTTTGTTTGTTTATTTGTTTTTGTTTTTTTAATGAAGTTTGTTTAAATTATACTTGTATACGACTCTTTTATGATAACTTTATGTGAAATCTAGTTTTAACTTTATAAAACGTCGACGCTACCACCTCCTCACCCCCTTAGGTTGGACCAACCGTTTATATTTCGGGGATTAACACTTTAAAAGAAATATCTAAACAGCGTTGCATTACATGTACAAATATTTTAGATGGCGGTTAAGTTATTGAAATGTTGCTGTAGGGTCAAAAAAAAAAGTTTACTTATCTTTATATAGTGCTATCTTATATGTCTAGTGCTATCTTATATGTCAAGTGCTATCTTATACGTCAAGTGCTATCTTATATGTCAAGTGCTATCTTATACGTCAAGTGCTATCTTATACGTCAAGTGCTATCTTATACGTCAAGTGCTATCTTATACGTCAAGTGCTATCTTATATGTTACAGGCGCTCCTTCTGTACAGAAAGTGAGGTGGAGACCTTGTTTAATTAGATTCGCGATTCCCTCACGGCTGCTCTTTTCATTTAAAATATAATTAACATATTATGTTAATTTTAAAAATAAAAGACATTTAAGCGATAGAGAGCGTGCAGAAATAAAATGTGTGCATAGATTTCATATCTTTAAACATTTCCGTTTATTAGTGTTAAGAAAATTATTTATTTTATTTTTACACTATTACATGATGTAATAAGAATGTATCCTTGATTTCATCCGGGTCACTCCTTGAGACCACTGTCCTGTCAACGGTCCGTAATGTCTGTGTACGCACATCTTTGGCGGACGGCTCACATCACAGTTTAGGTCACGCTGACCTGACCTCGTGCAACCCCTGCCAGAGCCCCTCAGGAGCACCGTCTACTTAGAGATAGTGTTAAACCTGGTCGGTCTTAGTGCTCTCAATGAGTCGCTGACAACAGTGACCAGACAAACCTTTGACCACATACATGTCTGTATCATCAAGTACCTTTGTTAGTGTTAACATTGGTCGGACTTGGTGCTCTCACTGAGTCGCTAACAACAGTGACCAGACAAACCTTTGACCACATGTCTGTATCATCAAGTACCTTTGATAGTGTTAACCCTGGTCGGACTTGATGCTCTCACTGAGTCGCTAACAACAGTGACCAGACAAACCTTTGACCACATACATGTCTGTATCATCAAGTACCTTTGATAGTGTTTACCCTGTTCGGACTTGGTGCTCTCACTGAGTCGCTAACAACAGTGACCAGACAAACCTTTGACCACATGTCTGTATCAACAAGTACCTTTGATAGTGTTAACCCTGGTCGGACTTGGTGCTCTCAATGAGTCGCTAACAACAGTGACCAGACAAACCTTTGACTACATGTCTGTATCATCTAGTACCTTTGATAGTGTTAACCGTGATCGGACTTGGTGCTCTCAATGAGTCGCTAACAACAGTGACCAGACAAACCTTTGACCACATACATGTCTGTATCATCAAGTACCTTTGATAGTGTTAACCCTGGTCGGACTTGGTGCTCTCACTGAGTCGCTAACAACAGTGACCAGACAAACCTTTGACTACATGTCTGTATCATCAAGTACCTTTGACTTAATGAGTGCAAAATTCAAACTTCTAACAAAATTATTTCTATAACGTTATTAGACAATGTCAACTATGTTAATAAAGCGCTAATTTAAAAAGCGTTGTAACGATTAAAGATATAGTCTTTATATTTTTAAAAAAATTATGTTTATTTACTTTTAATTTTTTTTTTATCCGTTGAAAGGGAATTTCAAACGTTTTAACAGGAAAATATCATAGTTACATTATGATGCCGCCATTGTTCCAAGTTAAAGGGAGAGTAGTTATGTTCCATTTAATCCAGAAAAGCCAAATATCCCATCAAGCTACTGACTCGCTTTCTAAGGCCATATTATAACTTTGTCCAGCAGACATGGAAACTGCTTCAGGGAATATCCGAAGCTAGATCTGTGAATACCTCAGGTACGAGCCAAATAAAAAGGAATAAAAAGAAAACTCTTTACTACAGATTTATTTTATGTATCGATTATTTTAATGAAACAAATCTCAAAGCTACATCTAGAGGATAGAAGAACCAAGAGTAAATTAGTAATTATACATAAGGCAATTAATTCTAATTTAGAAATACAACACAAAGAAAACCTAATACAACCCTCAGATAGACATAAAGACAAAAACACCTTTCTTATTCCATATGCAAGAACAAACACATACAAGTTTTCTTTCTTTCCGTCCGGTATTCGGGCGTGGAATGGGTTGCCTGAAGAAACCAGGAAAGCCACCACTTTATCATCTTTTAAAACTCTAGTAAGAATACAGGACTAAACACAAACCATAGAAATACGTAGGACGCAATAATCTTCTGTACAGAAGGAGCGTCTGTAACATATAAGATAAGATAAGATAGAGAGAAAAGTTTATTTTATTTATTATTGTAAAAAAATTTACTGTTTCTATACTACAGACCTTTGACCTTCAAATGAGAGCAGCCTTAACTTTTTAAAAATAGTTTTTTTACGTTCATCTTTTTATTTTTATTTTACTAAGCTAGTTACGCTCAATACATAATATGAATGAAATGCAGCGAAATGCTAAGCGTTATTTCAGAATAATACATTTCATGATAAGAATGAAGGATTAGGACATTTAAACCGATTGAGAGGTGAATAAAGCTTTTCCGCTAATATCTTGCTTTGTCTTTCTTTTGAGTGAAGACATCTTGGAGTTGCTCGTGTCAACTGTGAGAAATGGTCATCACCTGGGACCTGTCCTCTAAGTAAGTGGGGGAATATAAGGTGGAACTTGCAGTTAAATTTCTGTCAGAAAAACACGTTTATCTGTCACATTTGTTGACATCGTATCTTAGATATACAGACGCTTCTTCTATGCAGAAGATAATTGCGTCCACAGACCATGAGGGAAGATCTGTTGGCAAGTGATGAAGCGTTCACAGGCCACGGCTATGAGGGTTCCACGCATTACCCAGCCGCCTAACTAATGTTAGGCACCCATTCGGACCAGGGTGGACTCAGGGACTCCCTAGGCCTCGGGAAAAAATCTTTGCCTCCGCATGGATTCGAGCCTGTAACCATCGGTATGCTAGTCGAGCGCGCTCGCTACCACTCGACCACATGCCCCTAGACGACATTCCCAAAGCCGACCAGCACGATAAGTTTCTTTAAAAAATATATTTAAAAAACTTAGAAGATAATTCTGGAGAATACTAAAATGACCTTATGCTTTTTGGGACTTCGCGTGAAACCAGTTCAAATATCCCTGCTAAATACTAACTAGGAAAAAAAATGAAAATATGCAACACAAGGTGAATGCCTACAGAGGTAACTGCAGAAACTAGGTTTACTGTAGATGACAGAGGTAACCTAGTTAACTGCAGTTAGTAAGGTAACCGCTGGAGACAAAGGTCATCGTTGATTATTGGAGTTATTGGACAGTGACACTGCTGATGACACGGATAGATGCAGGTGTCGAGGTAACATTTGTTGAAAGACAACTGTTTATAATGAATAACCGGTGCTGTAAGAAGTAACTTAAACAGCTCGCATAGTTTTTGATGATGGGGTAACTGAGTTACCATTCTTTATCGACATGATCTATCTTCATGCATAATCATAATTATGTTCAGTAAAATAGTTTTAAAGTAGCATCTATTTTTTAACATCATCCCTGGGGGCCCTCCGTAAATGACGCCACACGCTAGAAAAGAGGGGGGAGGGGATCATACATTTATGAAGAGAGGGAGTGGGTCGTTTAAGAAAAGTGACATCACATCATAAAAAGCGCAAGTTTTAAATATTGTATTGCTTACAATGACCTTTTCAATGACTTCAAAGCATGTTTCGATATTTGAGTGCAGCCTTACACTGAATACATACTGAAATGACAATAAATAGGAAATACGGCTTTTATGGGAGGAGAGGTGGGGGAAAAACTTTGTGCCGTCATATGTGAGAGTGGGGAGTCTAACTTTTGTGACGAGAGGGAGGCGGTGAAAATCTGGCCAAAATCGCGCGGCGTTATTTATGACGGCCCCATTTCGCGATACGTTTTTAAAAATATTCAAAATCTTGTTAGTTGGGATCGTAAATTATAATCGCAAAACAAAAGCACATACTCGTCCAAGCAAACTACTGATTCGAATACGTGGATTATCAGAATTAATTTCGAAACATCTGCATGTTATCTCTCGGCAATCGGGGTTTAGTCGCCATTTAAAGGTCGCCAAGAAAAGTTGCATGACCGATATGTGGCTGACCCGTGGCTGCTTCCTATTTTATTGCTGTCCCGTGACTCATCTGTGGCTGTCCTACGTCTGACCCCTGGCTCATCTGTGGCTACCCTATGGCTGACCTGTGGCTGACCGGCCTGTCCTATGGCTGACCAGCCTGTCCTATGGCTGACCGGCCTGTCCTATGGCTGACCGGCCTGTCCTATGGCTGACCTGTGGCTGACCGGCATGTCTTATGGCTGACCCGTTTCTGGCCGGCCTGTCCTATGGCTAACCAATGGCTGACCTGTGGCTGACCGGCCTGTCCTATGGCTGACCGGCCTGTCCTATGGCTGACCGGCCTGTCCTATGGCTGACGTCCTATGGCTGACCGGCCTGTCCTATGGCTGACCGGCCTGTCCTATGGCTGACCTGTGGCTGACCGGCATGTCCTATGGCTGACCCCTTTCTGGCCGGCCTGTCCTATGGCTAACCTATGGCTGACCTGTGGCTGACAGGCCTGTCCTATGGCTAACCTATGGCTGACCTGTGGCTAACCGATGGCTGACCGGCCTGACCTGTGGCTGACCGTCCTGTCCTATGGCTGACCTGTGACTGACGGGCCTGTCCTGTGGCTGACCGGCCTGACCTGTGGCTGACCGGCCTGACCTGTGGCTGACCGGCCTGTCCTATGGCTGACCTGTAGCTGACCGGCCTGTCCTATGGCTGACCTGTGGCTGACTGGCGTGTCATATGGCTGACTGGCCTGTCCTATGGCTGACCATCCTGTCCCATGGCTGTTGTGTTGCTCATCCACGCCGTCCCGCGCATGTACTGTCTGGTTGGTGTCAGATCGATGTCCTCAGTTTTAACACGGTGTCAGTTTGATATTTAATCGATAACTTAATGCCATCAAAGGGAGGTTAGCCAGTCTCGTTATCTCCATTAACTCTGAGGTCCCCAGATCCCTTGATCAACGAGAAAACGTGATGATTTGGGGGGGGGTGGGGGGCTAAACTTTAAATCGATCTTTCTTCTTTAGTTTTTAAAATATTGTATACCGCAAGCCAGGCCTTGCAGAGGGTTTAAGAAATCTCTCTTTCTCTTTGTCTTTGTATCTGCATGTCTTCCTGTCTGTCACCCCACCCCCCACCCCCATATGTAATCCATGTAATATTGATATGTCGTCGAACAATTACAAGTATTGGTGTTTTTATTGTAATCTCCCTTAGTTTGATTGTTTGTTTTTTTTCCAGAAATTTTTGACATTCCTTTGATCTTTCAACAATCAATGCTAGCCGAGAAATATTAGTCAAATTTCACATTAAGGAAGGTTTTTATTTTATCAAACCGAAGAACAAAGGCTTTACATTAATCAACTTTGATTTTTTTTACTCAAGTTTTACATTTATGTTATAATACCAATAGGTTACCTAAAAGTTAATTAAGTATGTTTGATTATAACTACAGGAAGAGACGTATTCTAGAAGTTGTGTAGTTGTTGACATAACCTTTCTTGCTAAATAAAAACTTAATACTGTCGTCATATCATTACGCTGTCACGGTTTCTTAACATTAGTTTTACAATTTATTTAAATTTACTGTATAATTTTTGTGGAACATTTGGTTGTGTATACACGCCAACATTTGGTTGTGTATACACGCCAACATTTGGTTGTGTATACACGCCAACATTTGGTTGTGTATACACGCCAACATTTTCAGTGTGAGTACCACCATGTTAACAAATGACTGTATCCAGCCTTTGCCCGGCACATCCCCCCCCACCCACATACACTTGACCCCCACTCCAATCCGCCATTCCCAGCTTCTTGGCCGTACAAGTAATCGGATTGTCTGTGAAGTAAATGTATAATAGATGGATGTCGAGTGTTGCGTCCCCTTTAACTCTGTTGTTGCGGTTCTTGTACCCCGCTGGCCCGTGCACCTAGCCGAGGAAGTGTTGTGCCTGCCCAACACAGGCGTTAGTGCGGGGCCGTAGTGCTCAAATTAAGCTCATCTCGCGCGTAAACCATCAGCCGAACACCGGACCCAATGAGGCCGGTCGGAAGAATTCGATTAGCAACCAATAAGACCAGGCGACTTAATCGGGAATCTAAAAGCCACTTTTAGCTACGAAGCGTCTAGACTCTAGAATAGTATAGATGGTTGTAATAACAAAAATAAGACTAACATCTCAAACCTTCAATTGAAAATTAATCAAAAGATCTTTAAGATATGGTGACATTATTAATATCCACCAATACATTGAATGTGTATTTTGGGAAATTCGTACCATAATGTAGTACCTCGGGTTACGAACTTAAACTGCGTTTCATAATTCGGTTTGTAACCTGATACTTTCGTAACTCGATACTTTCGTAAATAGTAACATTTGAATTAAATAAACTTAAAATTAATTTTGAATGAAACAATTAATTCTTTTTTATTGTAATATTTGATTTTGTTATGTTGGTCTCAAAGCGATGTCGCATGCATCAACGCAATATTCGCGTTTCATATATGTTTGTTTATTTACCTACATTGTTATATATTTCTGTTTCCTGGCAGCACCTATACCAGTGATGGCGAACCTTTGCCACACGTGCCACAGACGGCACGATATTTAAATATTATTTCCTTAATGCAGGGCTGGCCCTAGAGAATGCGGGGCCCAAGGCAAAAATGATGAGCGGGCCCTCGGGCCCAATGAAACAGATGAGGACCAGGACCCATGCAAAAATTTCCATTTATAAGGATATTAAAATGGGAAATAAAAATTTAATGAGCTTTTTCTCCAGATACAGACTGCCATTCAGTAGATCATTTTGTGTGTATGGGAATGTGCGTTTGTATCTGTGTAAGAATTGATAGAAATTATAAATAAATCCAAAAGAGTTGTGATGGCTTCGTAGTTGTTCAAACCACATTGCCACATCAACAATTTGGTTTCCGAAACAATGTCCAAATTTTTCGTGTGCATTAAAAAAAATCCTACACCTTCTCATTGATAAAGAAATTGCTTTCCTTTCCTGTTTCACGAACTCGTTTCTTTGAAAATGGGTTCAACTTCAAGGTCCGTGGCCATTTCTTTTGCAATTATTTTTGTTATTGCGGTTTAAATTCGCAATTTTTGTAAGATTTCAACCATTTGCAAATATCTTGCATTCTGTCAACTGCAGTTGCTTGATTGACAGAAATATTTTTGTAATTCTTTGCTGATGGAATTAAACTGCAACTTTATGTCCTACAAAAAATGTAAACAATGAAATTGAAGTCCTGAAGTTGTTTGCACAATGAAATTGAAGCCCTGAAGTTGTTTGCACAATGAAATTGAAGTTCTAAAGTCGTTTGCACAATGAAATTGAAGTCCTGAAGTTGTTGGCACAATGAAATTGAAGCCCTGAAGTTGTTTGCACCATGAAATTGAAGTTCTAAAGTCGTTTGCACAATGAAATTGAAGTTCTAAAGTCGTTTGCACAATGAAATTGAAGTCCTGAAGTTGTTGGCACAATGACTCTTCTACACTTCGAGCTTTTTGGGACTACTACTTAGTTCTGCAACTTCAAAAAGTGTATCATTGATATCACACTCACTGCCTTTACACTTTCCATACAGTTTGCCCATCTCCTTTCACAAAGTGTTTTTACATAAGAGGAAAAGGACAGCCCATCACTTTGGTAGATTTGTTAAATTATATCCAAAAAACTTCTTTTTATCAGGACAAGTTTTTGCTACATCACAGAGCAACACGTATTTTTTTTTAAATATTAATGACAGGTACCAGGGGTAAAACAAGTAATAAAAACTCGAATGAGTATTTAAAAGCAATTTCCAACAAAGAATTTCCGATTTTTTTTATTAAAGGGAGGTCATTGAAAGAATTGTGTTAAATGGACAACGTGACCAGCAAGTGTAGAGAGCGAGAGAATGAGAGAGCGAGAGAATGAGAGAGCGAGAGAGTGAGAGAGTGAGAGTGAGAGAGAGAGAATGAGAGAATGAGAGAGCGAGAGAGTGAGAGAGCGAGTGAGTGAGAGTGAGAGAGAGAGTGAGGGAGTGAGCGTCTATGAAGTGTTACTGAGAACTGACTTGAAGTTAGTATTTCCCTGCACATTTTTCAAGTGATGTAGATACGCATTCCCTATTTACTTAATTAATAAATTGCTATACACTTAAATAAATGAAAACTTGTGGAACTAATAACTGTCTTTTAAAATTGTGACGCTCAGGTTGACAGCGGTTGACAGCGGTTGACAGAGGTTGACAGAGGTTGACAGCGGTTGACAGAGGTTGACAGAGGTTGACAGTGGTTGACAGCTGCCATATCATACACGATCTCTGTTCTTATCCTAACCTAAATAATTCTCACCTTTGTCCAAACCAACGAATCCGAAAATAGAAATGCCTACATCGATGTAAACATTTTCTCTTTCAAGGATACCCCCGCCCCTTCTATTATAAAACAGTCCATTCAATAGTTGACACCAGCTCTTCATATGCTAACACCTTCCTCCCATAATAACACCAGTACTTGCCATGATAACACACCTTCCTCCTATAATAACACCAGTACTTGCCATGATAACACACCTTCCTCCCATAATAACACTAGCACTTCCCATGATAACACACCTTCCTCCCATAATAACACCAGTACTTCTCAATCTACATACCTTCCTCCCATAATAACACCAGCACTTCCCATGATAACACACCTTCATCCCATAATAACACCAGTACTTCTCAATCTACATACCTTCCTCCCATATTAACACCAGTACTTCTCAATCTAAATACTTTCCTCCCATAATAACACCAGCACTTCCCATGATAACACACCTTCCTCCCATAATAACACCAGTACTTCTCAATCTACATACCTTCCTCCCATAATAACACCAGTACTTCTCAATCTACACACCTTCCTCGCATAATAACACCAGCACTTCCCATGATAACACACCTTCCTCCCAAAATAACACTAACCCTTCCCATGATAACACACCTTCCTCCTTTAATAGCACCAACCCTTCTCATGATAACACACCTTCCTCCCATAATAACACCAACCCTTCTCATGATAACTCTAGCCTCTCCCCTGACAAACACTCTCGCCAATGATACCATCCCCTTTAATATGATTCCTGTACCTTGAACAATATTTCGAACATACCCTGGACGTAAACAAAATATTTTTTGGACCGCACTGTGACCTTTGACTCAACATTCCATGAATCTTTGATGATATTACAGGACAGGCTGACCACAGAGTGAGTCCTGCCATCACGTGATCCCGTTATGGACACGCTGGTCTTTTCGATATTCCCGGGAGAGATGTTCACCGCTTTCGACTCCATTTAACCTGTGGAATTTTAGGAGAGAGACTATCTGTAGCTATGAATACATAAATATTCCTAAATCACCTCTAGTATATCACTGTTAGATTACAATACTCGCTCGGGTGAATCAGGCACTTAATATACAAGGATTAGTATAAATAACATAGAGATTTAAAAAAAATCATGCTAATATTTTTCTAAACCATTGTGTTTTTTCCTGTCACAGGCAGCATAATTTATGTGCTAACAAGCTGACTGTCACAAACGTAAATTATGTGCTAACATGCTGACTGTCACAAACATCATAATTAGACTTAGACTTAGTTTGGATACATTAATGTCAAAAGTCGGATTAAGAAAACAGTCCTATGTACATGTCAGAAACTTCGAGACTTCGAGACTTTGAGACTTCAAGACTTTGAGATTTCGAGACTTCGAGATTTCGAGACTTTGAGACTTCGAGATTTTGAGACTTTGAGACTTTGAGACTTCGAGACTTCGAGATTTCGAGACTTTGAGACTTCGAGACTTTGAGACTTTGAGACTTCGAGACTTTGAGACTTTGAGACTTCGAGACTTTGAGACTTTGAGACTTCGAGACTTCGAACTGAACACGTTAATGAATCTTTGGTCTTATAACAAAAAAATCATGTTAAGCCTGGTCCCTATTGGAATTCAGGACGTGTTAGCGCATTTTCGTATTATGTATCAGTACTTATGTTAGATATCAGAATTATGTAGTTATCAGTAATTGTGTTTAGATTTTGTGTTTCGACTTCTCGAAAATGCGCTAAAAATACTCCTTCCCTGAGAACAGTGTGCCTCGAAGGAAGTCATAATTATGTCTGGTGATAAGTTCATCTCATGGTGGTGTTTTTTCAGAATGAGGTTCATTTTAAGTTGAGATCGTGTGGAGGACTCCTGTAAACTATCTCAGGTGACCGCGTGATTGGTTCATAATAAAGTAGAGAGCCGTGCGACACTCTCAAGGGGCGTATTAAAATTTACAAAGCAAAAGAAAAGACAAAATTCTAACCCATAAAGGTTAGGGCAACTCATGAGCATAAATATTTCTCGAATATTTATAATTACAATTTTCTTTATACGTTTCCCCATTATCAACGGACACAGTCTTGAATTTAAAATGCAATCAATTCTTTCGCTTGCGGGAATTGATTTTTGAACGTTAATTACTTTAGCGATTAATATTAGAGTTGGTCTCTACACAATGCAATAAATAAAAGTAATTTATTTTTTAAAGAATGAAGACAAGGCTGAGTTCTCTTGTGTGCATCTGAAAGGGGGCGGGGGGGGGGGTCAGTGGTAAAAGGTAGTTAATAATTTTTTTTTAATTGAAGCGAAATATACTTTTTTGATAGACGTTGTCATTCCTGGCATAAATATCCGGGGTACACAGTAGGGCCAATGTCAACTCCATGTTGTTATTAGCATTCTGGCGAGTGTTAGAAACTATCTAAACATATTTTAGTTAATCATATGTTAGTTAAGTGAGTTTAGATGTCTTGATCAAGACAAATACTTTGTAACAGCTGTCTGGTGCTCAATAATTCTGTAAATGTGTTTCTTCTATATTCATTCCGAGGAATACTATTTTACGAAAACCTTGTGTAAAGTTTGAACGAATTGTGACATAACGTTTTACGGTCTAAGACATCATCAGGTTATGTAGGATATTTTCATTAAATTTAATCACCCATATTTGGCTTGGTTATTTGTTAGATGTCTGTTGTTGTTTTCTTTTTCTTTTTTACTTTGTTATCTGCGCATGAACAGTTGAAATAAGGTGGGAAAACCCGCTGTGCTGAAATTTATTGAATAAAAACTAGAAATTGATCGTTTAAAAAAGCTAATCTCCTCAGATTTATTGTTGGAGGTTTTATTTAAACTAAACTCAGGTGGAAACAATGACACAAGTATGTCCATAGATGATTGAAATAATTTTCTTTACTTGCTAAATCTTCCACGGGGTCAATCCCCCCTTAACTGACCTCTTTCTTAGTTACAAAGATGTATAACAATAGTCATCTTTTTTTTTTTTTATTAATTTTTTTTGTTACAACGTCTGCAATTTGGTTAACATCACATCACAATTGATATCTTACAAAGGGTAAATCTCCCAGAAACATTTCCATCATGATTATTTTACTTTTCCTTACGATATTTGCAGCGCAAATTGGCTTTGAGATGAACGTATTCGTTTATAAATGGTCAAATTTAAGCTTGTATACACACACACATATATATATATATATAGATATATACACACAAACATTACACACACATATATATAAACACACATATATACACACATATATATATACACATATATATATATATATACACACACACACATATATACATACACACACATACACACTTACATACACACACACACACATACACACACACGCAACTAGATAAAGATTCGCCCAAAATTCGTATGTAGGTGACTGTCAATATCACTCAAGTGACCATAATGACCAGATTGACCAAAACTCTGCAATCTTTCCCGGCCAGTACCTGTCCCATAGTGTGGAAGTTTCTGACATGTACATAGGACTGTTTTCTTAAACCAACTGTGGACATTAATGTATCCAATCTAAGCCCAGGGTGACGTCAGAGTTTAGGAGCCATTGACTCCATTGGTTGATAGTAATTTCAATACCTTAGAAAATGTATTTGGTCCAGGAATGTATCGTTGCAACATGCTTCTTCTCATTGGCCCACTTCAATCCCGTCAAGATTCATATCCATTTGTATGAAACGCGCAATAACTGATCTTAAATAGCATGTAACTCTTTTTTTCTCACATTCACCTATCTTAACGGATGTCATCAGATGTTCAACGAACTCACATCGACAGGATGTGATCAGATGTTCAACCAACTCACATCGGCAGGATGTCATCAGATGTTCAACCAACTCACATCGACAGGATGTCATCAGATGTTCAACGAACTCACATCGACAGGATGTCATCAGATGA
>MUZC01001383.1:71590-81592 GCA_002072015.1 Radix auricularia
CCCTGGTTTAGAGAGGCTTGAAAAAGAACTACAAGGATTGGGGACAGTTCATTGCTTAATTCTTTTAATAACCTGGCAGGTAATTCATCTGGGCCAGTAGCTTTGTTTATTTTTAAGTTTTTTAGGAGTGAATGTATACCTATCTCATCTACAGTTATGTTACCTATTTCTTCCAATTTATTTAAATTTATTGAAATTTCCTTGTCGCCTGAGGCAGAAAATGATGATGCAAAATATTTGTTAAGGATATTAGCTTTATTTTCATTATCATTATAGGTTTTATTATTTGAGTCTTTTAGTGTGGCTATACCTGAAGGCTCCATTTTTTTAGATTTGATAAAGGACCATAAGTTTTTATTGTTATCTTTAGTTATCACACTGTTTATATAATTATTTTGGAGGTTACGGCTAAGTTTCTGTGTCAGGTGTTTAATTTTTAAGTATTTTTTGTGTATCCTTTCTGAATTGGTAGCCTTAAATTTCTTAAATAAATTCTCCTTTAGTTTGCAATACTTTTTAAGTTTAAAATTGAACCAGCATTTATTAATTCTATTTGAAGTTATTTTTGTTGGAACATTCTGATCCATTATGGTTTTTAGATTTGTTTTTATTTCCTTCCATATTTCTTCTACAGGGCTAACTATGCTGAATTTACTTAGGAAATTTTGTTGGAAATTAGAAGCTGATTGGTGTAATTTTATTAAGTTGCATTTATTCCAAAGATATATTGTTCTTCTAGGCATCTTATTTATTTTAGTTTTTATTGTGTTGGTTACCCTAACAATATCATGGTCAGACAGCCCAGGAATTATTGTGCAGTCTACTACTAATCCTGGTCTGTTTGTTAGGAATAAATCTAGTATTTTGTTTTTCCTAGTTGCTTTTTTTACTATCTGTTCTAGGTTTATGTTATTTATTGTGTCTAAGAAATGTTCATTAATTTCTTTATTATTTTGGTGGCTATCGATTGTATATTTTTTCCAATTTATATCTGGAAGATTTAAGTCCCCCATAGACCAAATTACAGCATTTTTATAATTGTTTTTAATGTAAATTAATTGACTGCAGAGATTCCTCATGTATTCTATGTTTGTATTTGGTGGCCTATATAGACTGCCTACAATAAAGGGTGATGAGTTAGGTGTAAATATTTTGCAGAAAACAGATTCTATATTGGAGTTTGGTTGTGTGTTAATTTCTTCAGCTATTAGAGTTGATTTTATTGCAAGTAGGACACCTCCATGATTGTCTGTTCTATCTTTTCTAAATATGTTGTAATTGCTGCTTAAAATTTCAGAGTTGTATATATTGGGGTTCAACCAAGTTTCAGAACCAGCAATTATGTCTGGTTCTTCTGTTTTTATTAGGAGTTCTAAATCTGGAATTTTATTTTTTATGCTTTGAAAATTAATTATTAGAGTTTTAAGCGTGTATTGATTGTCAGTATTATTAGATTTTTTATTTTCATGGGTTTGTGTGGCAGGTCTGATTTTATCTAGGGTATTTTTTATATTAGAATTAGCCAAAACACTGTAAAAGTTTGTGGTAATCAGGTCCCTATGATTAAACAGATCTGAGTTGATTTGAGGAAATCCACAATGTGTGCAGTGCCAAGATGTATATTTATTTCTTAGACCCATTGATATGTACTTGGGTGTATTAACATGCAGGCAAACTGTGTGGTACCATTCATTGCAGGTGTCACACTGAATTGCTCCTTGTTTACTTGTGCATGTTTTTGTACAAAGTTGGCATTTAACTGATACTGGGCCTGGGTTACGTTCTATATCGCCGGAGAGAAGCAATATTATTAAAATTAGGTGCTCTTGCCTATGTCTACATATTTTATGTTTCCATTGTTTTAGTGTAATTTCTTTTATTGTACTTAAGATAGAGATGTAGTCAGGTACTGAGTCTGTGTACTTAGTGTTGTGGTGGTTTATAACTATAGATATGTTACTATGATTTTTAGGATGTGTTCTGGTTGAAGTTAATGCCCTTAAAAGTATTGTGGTTATTACTAACATTAAGATTCTCATTTTCAGTAAGGCTAGATGTAGTCTCAACTAGACTTAGTCTTAGATTTAGACTTAAGATATCTTTAGAGTTAGAATTAAGATATTTATATTATTATTATTGTTATACTATAACTATAACTATACTATACTATAACTAGTATAACTATAAGTATAAGTATAATTTGTTTAAAGTCACTAAAGTGCGTTTATTTTTGTATTATTTTTGAATTAAGTTCAATTAAATTTAGCTTTGTATGTATAATTTATGTAATTCCAGTTATTTGGGAGGTTTATTAGTGCTTTTATTATTTATTGTATGTGAGAAGTTACGGTTAGTTCAAAACAATAATAATAAAAATGGCTGCCTTAACAGGTCTTAGTTTAGTGCGAAATATCGTAAAATACACAATATAATATTATTAAACAGCAATATTGTTATTATTTTAATAAATAAAGATTAGATTAGTGTTTTTAGAAAGGATTAAGTATAATTAAATTTGAGAAATAAATGAAAATGATATGAAACTTAGCTCCAGGAAGAAACATCAACTTCTCTCCAAACCGGAAATACGTAATCTGTAATCTGTGATATGGCAAAGTCTATCGTAAATTACTGTCACAATATGACAAAGTCTATCGTAAATTACTGTCACAATATGACAAAGTCTATCGTAAATTACTGTCACGATATGACAAAGTCTATCGTAAATTACTGTCACAATATGACAAAGTCTATCGTAAATTACCGTCACAATATGACAAAGTCTATCGTAAATTACTGTCACGATATGACAAAGTCTATCGTAAATTACTGTCACAATATGACAAAGTCTATCGTAAATTACTGTCACGATATGACAAAGTTTATCGTAAATTACTGTCACAATATGACAACGTCTATTGTAAATTATGGGGTTGCTTGTTGACAACTTAAATGATCTATTAACCGACTTTTACTCATCAAACGAGAAACATGAGATTTTGATGATTTGATCTGATATCGTATTCCTACAGTTCATTTCTCTGTCTTTTCTTTGTTAGATTCGTTATTAAACCTACGCAATGGGTCAGTCGTTAAATCTATTTTTTTTAAAGTTCTTAATTTTCAGAAACCGGAGGGCATAGCCTTCTGATATTTTTTATATCTGTAATTTAAATATTTATTTTGATGAGATTCTATTTTAACCGAAATACGACTCCCTGAACAGTGTATTGAGATTCAAGAATATTACAAACATTTATCACAATGGATCAAATTACGTCTATGTAATTATGTGGACGCTGATGAGTCACTTATTGAGATCTCCATTTTCTAGCAAAGTCCACATCATTTTATTTTTACCTAACATAACTCAACTTATTCAGTCCTCTCCAACAATTTCCTTCAATTTATCGCACTTAGCTCTTGTTAATCCTCGTGGTATAAGGGCATGAGTATTTATTGTGAATAGATATCTTAGGAAATAAGCATTACTGTAATTATTATTATTAACTAGCTAATAGCCATGTTAGCAGTGGAAAAGAAATACCTAATCTCAGGATTAGACCTAAATTTCATTTTAACAAATACAAACTTCATTTCCATCTATAATTTAAGTTCTTGTCACAACTTAAATAATGTCACATTGGTTAATTTGTTTTTAAAAATCCCACATAAAAAACAAAGATGTTATTCCTGTAAATATGTCCTTACCCGAAAGGGTCCACTTCCAAATATGGTGAAACTCTGATGTAATTCCGCACCACAAACTGATCCTGAATCAAAGAGAGCTCCATTTCTTTGTGTAACTGTATCCCAGTCTCATGATGGGATTACCTTTCCCTATGAAATCTTATACCCTTGTGGGTTTTCATTTCCTTGGAGTTTGTAATTTCTTAACGGGATCTACTTCCAACTGGTGTCTAATTTCCCTTGAGTTTTTATTGTTGTTGTTTTTTTTACCTCTCATTTTATAATGAGAATTGTCTCTATGGGGTCGACTCTCTTAAATAATGGCTTATTTATATCTTGGTACACTCTCTTAAATAATGGCTTATTTATATCTTGGTACACTCTCTTAAATAATGGCTTATTTATATATTGGTACACTCTCTTAAATAATGGCTTATTTATATCTTGGTACACTCTCTTAAATAATGCTTTATTTATATCTTGGTAGACTCTCTTAAATAATGGTTTATTTATATCTTGGTACACTCTCTTAAATAATGGCTTATTTATATCTTGGTACACTCTCTTATATAATGGTTTATTTATATCTTGGTACACTCTCTTAAATAATGACTTCTCTATACCTTGGTACACTCTCTTAAATAATTGCTTATTTATAACTTGGTACACTCTCTTAAATATTAGTTTATTTATAACTTGGTACACTCTCTTTAATAATGGCTTATTTATATCTTGAAAATATTTTCCCCCTTAAAGGTTAGTCTCACATTTAATGGGATAAGACTTCTACAACTGTCCCAAGAGAATAATAAATTACTTTTCATTCACTAACATTGAAATACCGTTATGATACCGTTACAAAGAATATAGCTGCAAAGTTTGGTTAAATTCATATTTCGCCAACATCAATAGCTTGTTTAATTATACAAGTATTTCATATTGTCCAAATAACGCTAGTGAAATAGAATGGCACCCATGCCCACAAGGGAATTAATTTTTTGAATTCAAGTCCCCTCAATATTTGAGTATTGGATGATACAATGAACATGTGTATTAAATGTTGTCATTATCCTCCATCTATTTTTATAACTGTGTGTACTATTATATGTAAGTAAGACATTAAAACTGAATCCAGTGACCTGGTCCCATACATAATAGTTTCTTAATTCAAAACCATCCAAAATTTTCTCTTGTTGGAAACTAAAATAATTAGTTTTTCCAGGCCTCGGAATAATCTGTAATTCTTTCAGCATCCGGAACGCTATTAATCGCATGATTATATGAAGGAATACTTGTGGGAAACAGACAGTAATGTCCCATTTCTCAAAACGTGGCATTTGTGAAATGTAAAACTAACTGACTTCTAAGGAAAGATTTAAGTAATAACCCTGGCGAATTTCAGCCTTCTAACCACACGGGAAGTGGGAGACAGCTCATATTTAAAACATTCTGGGTCCGCGCCTCAAATGGTAAATTGTGTGGCATTGAAACTTGCTTTAAATGTTTAGTAGGAAGCGAGAAACGGGCCTAGTAAATGTCCGGAGATGTTGAAGAAAACATTTTTTAAAACGACATTGTGTTCGCCCGGTACATTGTTTCAAGTTTAAACTTGCTTAACTTTTATAAGTCAGAAATGAGGAACGCGCCAGTATGATTTACAGCCGTCTAAATTAGTTATGAGAAAGTGAGTTGAAAAAAAAAAAAAGAATAAATGGGACCTAAAATATAACCAAAAAGCTTATATTATAGATGTTATGATAGACTCCGTTTCACAGACTCCATCTCACTGACTCCGTTTCACAGACTCCATCTCACTGACTCTGTTCCACAGACTCATCTCACTGACTGCACATTACTGACTCCGTTTCACAGACTCCATCTCACTGACTCCGTTTCACAGACTCCATCGCACTGACTCCGTTCCACAGACTTCATCTCACTGACTCCACATAACTGACTCCGTTTCACAGACTCCATCTCACTGACTGCACTTTACTGTCTCCTTTCACAGACTCCATCTCACTGACTCCTTTTCACAGACTCCATCTCACTGACTCCATTCCACAGACTCCATCTCACAGACTCCACATTACTGACTCCGTTTCACAGACTCCATCTCAATGACTTCACATTACTGATTCCGTTTCACAGACTCCATCTCACTGACTGCACTTTACTGACTCCGTTTCACAGACTCCATCTCACTGACTCCGTTTCACAGACTCCATCTCACTGAATCCATTCCACAGACTCCATATCACTGACTCCACATTACTGACTCCGTTTCACAGACTCCATCTCACTGACTCCGTTTCACAGACTCCATCTCACTGACTCCACAGTACTGACTCCGTTCCACAGACTCCATCTCACAGACTCCACAGTATTGACTCCGTTCCACAGACTCCATCTCACTGACTCCACATTACTGACTCCGTTCCACAGACTCCATCTCACAGACTCCACATTACTGACTCCGTTTCACAGATTCCTTCTCATTGACTGTCCAAGTGACGAGCTGAAATAAACGCAGAAACTCCGGAAATGCATGGACTGACACTGACCGCGCCAAAGACCATAGACCCATCGATTTCATCTCCTCCCCTCCCACACACACAACTTCACACCACACCCTCAACGTCTTCACTCAACTCGTGCACTTCAAACTTTATTCAACTTCTATTTTTTTTTCACATGTCAGGCGATATACTTGCACAATTTTTTAAGATTTCTTTTTTTTTTTTAAATAAAATGTCAATAACACCCAATACGGATTCAATGCCATGGTGCATTCTTGGCATCTGTCAAGTAGGCTGTCTGAAGTGTATTCGTAATCGCTAGAAGAGAATCGAACTTTAAAAAATGTAAAAAGGTTATTCGCAACAGTAAAAAACGATTCCAAAAACAAACCATATAACATTGTATCATTGCTCTAAAAATCAAGGTATTATATCATATGCCGAAATCCTGAAAGTAAAAGTGTGTGGAATTGAGGGGGGGTTGTATGGACGATGTAAGCATAATATTCTGTAATGGATTCGTAAAATTATTTTCAATATTCTGCATCTCTGATTTCAACTCCCCCAGTGCACCGAGAGACACCACCAGGGGAAGAGAGAGAGAGTAAAGAGAGGTGGGCTGGGGAATGTAGGAGAAAGATCCGTATTAGCACATCCGATCTGAGTGAATGCAAGACGAATCAATAGTTGAAAGCTGGGGAAACAAGATGCCCGAAGCCCTAAAATACGTGTGCGTTTGAGCTAATTATTGCCCTCCGTGAACTCCATTAATTTTATTACGTGCCACGAGTAATGACGGGATGAGGTGTAAAAGAGCGAAAGTAAATCGAGGGGAGAAATCAGTGGAGAGATGTAGCGTAGGTTGATAGATAAAATTGTTTTAAAATTATTTTAAAGTCTGTGATTTTTTGTTCAGACTTTCTGGGGACGGGGTGTAAAGAGAGCGACGGGAAACGCCTGACAAATTAGGGGGGGGGGGACAAATGTCTCATTTGAATATTTCATTTGACAGGATTGCGGCGCCGTATTCGAAAGACGCACACATAAAATAATCGGGTGAACGTACACATGCAACACTGGCAAGACCTGACCGACATTCGCTGCATGTGAATCAGTGACAGTAAAACAACGCACACGACATTAGCCGTGCAGCAGACTCGTGTCGGACGTGAATTTCAGGACTCGATGTGGGGGTCGTTATGTGAAGTAAGTCAGACATAACGTCTGTGACTTGTGCCAGAACAAGATTTTTAGAGATCGTTTTAAATCTGTTTCAAGACATATCAATAACATCATTATTTCGGTTACTATAGTTTATATCGAGATGGTGCGTTGTACCTAGGATGACTAGGTCTTTAATAATTACGACAAAATTATTGGAATTAAACTGAATTTGAACCTCATTATATGTTTTCTTTTTTGTTCGTTTAAGCTTAGTTTACATTAATTTTAAAAATTGTAGGAATTTACATTTAAAAAATTACTTGTTCACACAACCGTTTTGCAAGTACTTGAAGATTACAGATTGAATCGTTACGGCCAACGGGCGATGTCCTACAACCAACAATATGAACCCAGTTTTAAAATATGCACATATTCTCATTTAAATACCTCCCATATTCTCCACAAAACATTTTTTTTTAAATTAATCTTTTTGACTCATTTTTAATACGCAAGTAATTTGTCTCTGGCTAAAATGAACAAAATATTTGTTTGACAACAGTTGTTTCTTACTGTTCAATAAATTATATTTAACTGTTAAATCCTTTAAAAAATCTGAATATACTTGACAGCTGTATTTATGATGTGGTTACTACTAACCACGTGATCACGATTCAGGTTTAGACATCAGAAACTTGTGAAGACTTCTTGTCTTTAATTTATCGTTGCATCGCGATAATTGGTTCAATCCGATGTTAAACATTTTAACCGTTTTCATTGCAGACTTGAAGCACTCAGGCATTCCGGACGTCATTTCTCCTCCTTGTTAACTTAACGTCTGAAATAACACATTTAAACCATCGCACTCAAGGGTTCCGGACATCATTTCTCCTCCTTGTTAACTTAACTTCTGAAATAACACATTTAAACCATCGCCCTCTAGGGTTCCGGACGTCATTTCTCCTCCTTGTTAACTTAACGTCTGAAATAACACATTTAAACCATCGCACTCAAGGGTTCCGGACGTCATTTCTCCTCGTTGTTAACTTAACTTCTGAAATAACACATTTAAACCATCGCACTCAAGGGTTCCGGGCGTCATTTCTCCTCCTTGTTAACTTAACGTCTGAAATATCACATTTAAACCATCGCACTCAAGGGTTCCGGACGTCATTTCTCCTCCTTGTTAACTTAACGTCTGAAATAACACATTTAAACCATCGCACTCAAGGGTTCCGGACGTCATTTCTCCTCCTTGTTTACTTAACGTCTGAAATAACACATTTAAACCATCGCACTCAAGGGTTCCGGACGTCATTTCTCCTCCTTGTTAACTTAACGTCTGAAATAACACATTTAAACCATCGCACTCAAGGGTTCCGGACGTCATTTCTCCTCCTTGTTAACTTAACTTCTGAAATAACACATTTAAACCATCGCACTCAAGGGTTCCGGGCGTCATTTCTCCTCCATGTTAACTTAACGTCTGAAATACCACATTTAAACCATCACACTCAAGGGTTCCGGACGTCATTTCTCCTCCTTGTTAACTTAACGTCTGAAATAACACATTTAAACCATCGCACTCAAGGGTTCCGGACGTCATTTCTCCTCCTTGTTAACTTACATGTGAAATAACGCATTTAAACCATCGCACTCAAGGGTTCCGGACGTCATTTCTCCTCCTTGTTAACTTAACGTCTGAAATAACACATTTAAACCATCGCACTCAAGGGTTCCGGTCGTCATTTCTCCTCCTTGTTAACTTAACGTCTGAAATAACACATTTAAACCATCGCACTCAAGGGTTCCGGACGTCATTTCTCCTCCTTGTTAACTTAACGTCTGAAATAACACATTTAAACCATCGCATTCAAGGGTTCCGGACGTCATTTCTCCTCCTTGTTAACTTAACGTCTGAAATAACACATTTAAATTATCGCACTCAAGGGTTCCGGACGTCATTTCTCTTCCCTGTTAACTTAACTTCTGAAATAACACATTTAAACCATCGCACTCAAGGGTTCCGGACGTCATTTCTCCTCCTTGTTAACTTAACGTCTGAAATAACACATTTAAACCATCGCACTCAAGGGTTCCGGACGTCATTTCTCCTCCTTGTTAACTCAACGTCTGAAATAACACATTTAAACCATCGCACTCAAGGGTTCCGGACGTCATTTCTCCTCCTTGTTAACTTAACGTCTGAAATAACACATTTAAACCATCGCACTCAAGGGTTCCGGACGTCATTTCTCCTCCTTGTTAACTTAACGTCTGAAATAACACATTTAAACCATCACACTCAAGGGTTCCGGACGTCATTTCTCCTCCTTGTTAACTTAACGTCTGAAATAACACATTTAAACCATCGCACTCAAGGGTTCCGGACGTCATTTCTCCTCCTTGTTAACTCAACGTCTGAAATAACACATTTAAACCATCACACTCAAGGGTTCCGGACGTCATTTCTCCTCCTTGTTAACTTAACGTCTGAAATAACACATTTAAACCATCGCACTCAAGGGTTCCGGACGTCATTTCTCCTCCTTGTTAACTCAACGTCTGAAATAACACATTTAAACCATCTGACTCCATTCCACAGACTCCATCTCACAGACTCCACATTACT
>MUZC01001384.1:6397-24982 GCA_002072015.1 Radix auricularia
TTTTTATAAAATCGCAATCCTCAATATTTCATAAATGTGTGTTGACAGTAGGGTGCTGCTTATTTTGAATGTATTGCTCACTGACAGCTGGGATGAGATGGCCAAATATGACCTCCCGGCCACCATCAAGTTTGTCCTTAGGACGTCGGGTGTTGACCAGATTTACTACGTTGGCCACTCCCAGGGCACGACCATCGCGTTTGCTCAGTTCGGAGAAGACCAGGAGCTGGCGTCTCACATCAAACACTTGATAGCGATGGCGCCCGTGGCACAAGTTTGGAACACGGAATCCCCCATCAAGCTGCTCGCACCGTTTGCCAAAGACATCGGGGTGGGTGAATGAACATCTCGTGTCTAACGTCTTATTGTGTCAACACGTCACGGTGAATTGTTCATGTGAGCGAGTTTTTTCTTAGTGATACATACATTCATCAATTATAATAAAAAATTAGACAATATAAAAGCCCAGGTCATTCTGTAATGCTAAGGGACATAATCGGCATATTATTTTTTAAAATTGAAAATATAGACGTAAAATCATAATCATTTTGCTTTCGAGATTAACAGACCGTATTGTTGTTCTCACCGTAAAATAATAAATCACGACATTGTTTGACCTTATATTTTAATTTTGGAGATGGGAACGATGTAAAAAGAGCCGTCAAAAGTTTGGTACTTTTAACGATGATTGGTATCTTCACTCTAAATGTTACATAAAGAGAAATTTTGTGAAAAATAAATCAATCAAATGAACTCAAATTTAATTATTCATTCTTTTTATTGAGCACATTCATCTAACAATTTTTAGTTGTCGGACACAATGATTCGAACGCATGCAATAACATCCAAGTTACTTGGGCTTTTGAAAAAAGAGGGCGCAGAAGGCGCCCCAGGACAACCTAGTTTACTACAGCTTCATAACAACGCTCTCCCCCAACCCCAATAAATGGGGCCGTCGAAATGAAGTGCCATGGATGAACGAATGAAGGTGGTTCTCGTTGTAGGAATACTATCAGCTGCATCATAGATACAAAAAGATTTGGGGAACGGTTGGGGGGGTGTAAAAAACATCACGGTTTATAAAATTTATTCCCTTGAGTATGAGTCTAATTTTGGATCGGCACATGACTTTGACGCTTCAATATTATATAGTAGAAATTACAATGCAAATTTGACTGGATTTGATTTTTTAAATTTGTATTTTAGTTATTTCTATAAGACCGTCCTTTAGTTCGCAATACCCTTGTGAGGCGATGCGGGTCTAAAAGTGTGTTCAGGTTTGTGACAGGTGGGGGAGGACACTTATAATCTTAGCTACTCTAACGTCAAGAATCTTTTAAATGGTCGATATTTTACTCTTTTTTTTCTTCTTTATTGTTGTTGTTGTACGTTTGTGTTGTGTGTGTTTGCTCAAATGCGGAATGGCCTGTGAATTGGAGTACGCCGATAGTAAGTTGAACGTTTTAGATATAGAATCTATACACTATTGTTTCGTCTGTGTTTTAATTCAAATTGGTCTCACTTTTAAATTGATCAAGCACCATTTCCATCATATCTAAACTGAACAGGAACCAACAGCTTTAATTTAAAAAGTTTGGTGTGTTAGTTTATTTAAAAGTATTTTTTAAATGACTTAATAATGTAAAATGCTGTACACTGTATTAAAAACATTAATTTGAATTTAAAAAACGTTGTTAGAGACTTTTATTTATATAGCAGGAGTTAGTATTTGTAAGAATTGTTATTAAGTGCGATGCTTGAATTCATTTCATGTATATTATTTTATTAATTTACGCGATGTTCTCTCATAATAAGCCACTATTGTTGTCGAGTTGTCTTTGCACGTCACTATGTATGTTATCTGATCTGTTCAAAATTTCCTGTTCACTTATTACATTATAATCATTGACAGTCTGTATACTTTCATTCATTGCAGGCGTTTCTAACACTGTTTGGCCGCGGCAAGTTAAACATCGATTCCACTATAATGGATTTTTTGGCAGGAAGCTTGTGCAATACTTGGGGCAAAACGCTGTGCGAAGACGTGCTCTTCGCTTTTGGTGGATTCGATTACGCATCGCTGAACAAGGTGACCGAGAAGATTTTGTTGGAGTTTCCATTCATCTTATCATCTTATCAAGTCCCCCCCCCCTTTTTTTTGGGGGGGGGGGGGTAATGACGATGAGGGGGAATTATTGAATGTGTAAATTATTTAGAAACATATATAAACTAGATTTAATGTTATGTATTTTTAAAATAGGAAAATAGCTTGAGAGTATATTCCTAGTGTTGAAAAGTGCTAACTATGTGCTGCGTACATGGCTATTTATAAAAATTATTGTTATGTAAGTCAGTTCAGATTTTAATAATTAAAAGATTAAGCATACGCTATTCACATTTTTAAAAATAAATTCTTTTAGTCCAAGTTTTAAGATGACGCAACATGCTTTAAAAAATAATTTGACAAATATTCGTTTAACGTTAAAATAAATCTAAAAATAACGTGAAACGAAAATGTAACTAATATGAAAAGAAAAGAAAATCCAAAAAAATAATAAAGATTCCACAGTGCCATCTTATATAATGATTATAAAGTACAGAATTCACAGTAGAATTCTCAGAAAATATTATCTTAAAAACAGTGAGTTTTTTCCCCCTTTAATACGGTTTAAAAAATTCTGTTTAAACTGCGATGTACAATTTCTTTGCTTTATTTGATGCGTATTTCTATGCCCTTGCCCTTACCCAACGTCTTCCCAACAGAGTAGAATTCCTGTTTACATCGCCCACAATCCTGCAGGGACTTCAGTCCGCGATGTCTTACACTGGGCCCAGGTAGGTGGTGAGACTTTATAGGGCACTGTACAGACTCTAACCCACAGACCGGTGAAAGTGTGACGATGTTGAGTGTGTAGGAAAGTAAAGGTCACCGTCAGAAAGGGTAACACAGCAAATTAAATGTCAACACACTTTGTTTTTGCAAGTTTCACCCACAATAGCCGTTAGTCTTTGTGTTGATCATATAAAAATAACAACTGATGAATGCACGATATTCGCCTTTTCTAGCAATTTACATTTATATTATCATGAAGAAAATTATATTTGTTCTTATTATAATCTTTCACCAGTTTCATTTGAATAAAAGTTACCTCTAAAAGATTTAGTTTTTAAATTCCTGTTTAAATCTTTTTTTAAAAAATAAAGCCGTTCTTTTTTACTTCTAAGTGGCATTTTCTCGAGCCGTTTTTTCCCTAAGTGGCACTTTCTTGAGCCGTTCTTTTTTACCCTAAGTGGCACTTTCTTGAGCCGTTCTTTTTTTACCCCTAAGTGACACTTTCTTGAGCCGTTCTTTTTTACCCTAAGTGGCACTTTCTAGAGCCTCTTTAAACACACCATATTAACGAAACGGAGTCCTGGTGTATTTTAATAATGAACATCGGGTGGTGTAAGCTATCGCTTATGTCCAGGAAGTTTATGCTAACAGGCGTAGTTTTATAATTGCACAATTAACGCACAAGAATACATGTTTAAAAATCACCCAAAAACGTTACGTTAATTAATTTGAACGGAACAGAGAATATTCACTTGTAGTTAAATTTATAAATTATAAGCGATATAAAAAACATTAAAAATGTATTTCGCGCATACTATTCTTTGGAATTGGATCAAAAGCTTTCTCCAGTTTTCATCACAAAAAGGCAATTTTTTAAATATATAAATTAATGTAGGGACACGGTATATGAGTTCTTGTACGTAAGAAAATAATACAATAGATTCCATATGACTTACAGGACATGTAATGCCAGAGTGAGGCTAACCCCGTTATCCCACTTACTTTACGCGGTAGCTCAAACAAAAACCACTTAAATGATTATTGAAAACTCAAATAAAAGAATAACTTACAACTTTGCAGGCCATTAATTCCAAACAGTTCCAACATTTTGATTACGGCTCAGCTCAAGAAAACATGAAACACTACGGCCAGGTTGGTTTTTAGTTTTCAATATTAATTAGTTATTCTTATTTGCATGCACGTTTAAACTATATATACATGTATATATATAAATAAAATTTAGTTGATATAAATTTATGTTTCTATCAGTGTTTTCAACGTATTTTTTAGAAACTTGACTCCAGCATAGAGAAAAGAGATTTGAATTTCACACTGCCTCATCAAACATTGTATTTATAGATTTATTATTGATAAGGATTTATAGTCTTTTATCTTATCTATTTAGGTGCCTCAACTTTGTTATCTTTCAAAGATTCTTCAGTCTTAGACCAGGCTGTTTTTGTGGTGTGTTTTCATGCTATAGTTCATAGAAAACCAATGCCGAAAATGAACTGTTTTCTTTGGGTATTACATTTTCTACGCAATATTTTGACAATACATTTCTACAATCTTAAATCCAGCCCACGCCACCATTGTACGACGCGAAAAAGGTCAAGGTCCCAGTGGCCATTTTGCGAGGTGGAAAAGACTTCCTGGCAGATCCAACAGACGTGGCCTGGCTCCTCCCCCAACTGAATGTGACCCATGACGTCAACGTCGCGCACTACGAGCATTTAGACTTTATCTGGGCGTATGACGCGCCCTCGTACGTCTATGACACGATACTGAAGATTGTGTTTCCATAGAAAGTAAATCTATGTCAGTTCGTTGGGGAAATTTTGGGAGGGGAAGAATTTGAGTGTGAAATAAAAGACTGAGATTATTATTAATTATTATATTTTGTGACTGTCTTATGGTATTTTGTGACTGTCTTATGGTATTTTGTGACTGTCTTATGGTATTTTGTGACTGTCTTATGGTATTTTGTGAATGTCTAATAGTATTTTTTGACTGTCTTTTTAAATTTAAAAATTGAAAGGAAAAAAAAAAGAAAAAGCACATAGACAAAATAACACACGCAACAAAAACAAAAATATATAATAATTATTGCATTGAAAGTAACCACGCTGAAACCATTGTGCTTGATTTTTTGTATAAAGAAAAATTGTAACAAAGAAATTGTCAACTTTTATGCATCACATTGTTTTCAATACCCACAATGAACTAAAATTTCAATTCCTTTCATATTCTGAGAGATCACATCACAGAAATCGGAAATCTGAAGATCTGAGCCGCTTAGCTTTAGAAACCGTAATCAATTGTCTGTAAATTCATTACAATTAGCGAACGTTGCAGTCGGCTAGGATGTGGGTGCGTCTTTTCACCTGGAATATAACTTAATACAATGTGAAAATTATTAGAAACAAAATAGGCATTCCAATATTATTTAAATTCTTAACCTTATGTAATTCGCCAATGAATATTTGGCGGTCAATTATAAGTACACGTGCTTTTTCATAATTGATTCAAACTGAAACCAACTTATGGGCTGTCCATAAATGACGTCATTCGATTTTTCACTCCTCATCCCCCCCCCCCCGTCACAATTCGACACCCCCTCCAATATGACGTCCCAAAGCTTCCCCCCGACCCTAACCATAAAATATATATCTTCTATATTATAAAAGGACATGACATTGTGTCAAATCACCTTTTTGTCATTTAAATGTGTATTTAGTTTACGGTTGCTCTCTAATATCGTAACACGCGTGAATGTAAAAACGTTTGACTAAAACTTTCTAAAAATAAATGGTAAGAAATCAATTATTTAAGTGGAACGTTTGTTTAAAGTTGTGAGTTTTGATTTGACGACACATTTCTCAAACAACCCCCTCCCGCTAGTAACACATCATCACAAATATGTAGACCCTCATAGGTAATCAACGTCAAGTAAGAGTATTCATGGCCACGGAAACTATAATAATGTCTTAATGTCGTTGCACAATAATGCTCTCCTACACACACATAATATAGTACATATTACATATCACTAGTAGATATGTCAGAAATATTATTTTTAAGTTCTGCAAGGAAAACAGTCACCATCTACTCTATAACTTGTCATCTGTATGCCAATTTGGACCTGACTGCTAGTAATGATAACCAACTATCTATATACACTTGAGTAAATGTATAGCAAAATAGGATTGGATTAGAAATCAAAGCACTAAAAAATGAGCCGTAGTAACTGAAATTTTATGAAATTCCAACTAAAACTTTATTTCGATAATAAGTCTCTGTGGCGCAATCGGTTAGCGCGTTCGGCTGTTAACCGAAAGGTTGGTGGTTCAAGCCCACCCAGGGACGATAACTTTTTGTATTCAAAATTCATTCATTTGTTTAAAAAAACTAAAATGGATCATGATATCTCTCTTATGAGTTATTTTTTTAAATAGTACATTGTCCTGTGATGCTTTTAATAATACTATTTAATGACATGTCGAAAAAAACTTTGTATCTATGGTTGATGTATGTTTGAACCATACGTCAAAATAAATATATTAACAAATTTGTTTTCCATTATAATATGATTAAAAGTCCTTTGGCCTTTGCCTTAAAGACAGAGCTTGCAAATGTATCAAAGGAAAGGGTACAGAAAAGAAGGTGCTATGAAGCGGGGTGCCTGAAAAAAAAATTACTTACAGGTTCAGGTTACTGACCTTAGAAGATACCTTAAAACTTAAAATTTGCAGCTTTAGGCGTAATGGTCTGGTTAGCTTACACTCTATCTTTGCGATTTGCAAGAAACATAAGATAGTCTATAGTATTTACATGAAGCTTTTCTTCAATGAAGCTTTGCGTGAACATCTACTTTATATCTTTGGGTGTGTTTAAACGATAACGTACAGTTTCCTTTACATTAATACTAAAATTGTCTGCATTCCTCCACTTTAAAAAAACAAGTGACAATCGAACTGATAGATACAATGAGTATGAGATTCACGCATTAGCATTTTTTAAAAATAGAGAATTTCGGTCGAACCATGATCTCTACTGACCCACTAACTTGTATGACTCATGAGATGTGTGATTGTGTATCTATGTTCTGACAACAATTGACAAGTTTTACGTGGGATACTATGTAGACTATTGTTATAGTTATAGTGTTTAATTAATAATTAATAACATTTGGAATCTTTAACTTAAACTTTAACTTTAACAGTAGAAAATTATATTCAGATATTCATAATGATTGACTGGACCATAAAAAAGAAAGGCGTAAATCGTAAGACGTCAATAAACAATTGAATTTTTTCTTTTTAAATCTTACTTCTATGGAAAACGATCCATCACCAATAAGGAAATGACAATGACTCTTATCACTGTTTGTTTGAAATAAGTTGGCTTTAACACACCTGATCGAAACATATTTAGGCTATCGTGATCGAAATGTAAAAGAGTCGTTATGCTATCATTTGCTCTCATATCGTCTCTGTGGCGCAATCGGTTAGCGCGTTCGGCTGTTAACCGAAAGGTTGGTGGTTCAAGCCCACCCAGGGACGTTGTTGTTTTAGCTGTGGTCTTTAAACAATAAATTATTTGATTTGGACTAAGGATGTAGCCGATTAAAATATTTGAAATCCGTCGAGGGGATTGGGCAGGAATTATTACAGTTTGATGTTAAATATTTTATTTTATTTTATTTTTTAAATCCACGTCTGTTATTGGTCGATGGACGCACATGAGACATGGTTAATATTGAGTGTCCTGGACAAGAATAATTTTAAAAAATCCCAATCACTTGAGAGCAGATGTCTTTTTTTTTTTGTGATAAAAGCAATAACTTCCTGGTGTTAACATTGAATGTGGTTTTTTTTAAAAAAAAATATATAAAAGCAAAGAAAATAAAACTAAATATTAAAAAATTGAGTTAGTACGGGTGGGGTTCGAACCCACGCGGAAATAATTCCATTGGATCTTAAGTCCAACGCCTTAACCACTCGGCCACCATACTCCGTGTATGAGTGATCACTCATTCACTCAAATGAGTGATCAAGTGTTATATATTCTGTTCATGGCACTGAATGGGAGACTGGAGGAGAACATTAAAGTCATTTAAATTTAAACTAGTAAGTGAGCAGTTTTTGATGACCCGCAATGAAGAATGGACACGAATATTTTTTTTTAAAAAAAGTGAATAAAAGTTTTTTAAAGTGCCATTGAAAGGATTGTCTCAAACTTGATAAACGATGAAACAGTCCCGATAAATTGGCCCCGACAAAACATACTCTGACTCTGAACTCTGACGAAACAGCCACCGGCCGGAGGTAAAAACGGCCCCTGACTGTCAAAACGGACCCACACAAATCAGCCCTGAACTAATAGATGTTAATGGAATAAAAATACACTCAAATGTTATATTAGTATTTTTACTCACCGCTCCAATGTCAGTTCTAATTCACAAGAAACAATTTAATAACAGTTATTCTTTTATCACGGGTCGTGAAACTTCTGGTCTGAGAGAGCAATAAACGTAAGATATTTTGGGAAATATAAATAATTCATATTCACTCACTAATAAATTATTCATTATGTTTCAAACAAAAATTTTAAGTAATTGTGTTCATTTCATGTAATTTCAAAACTAGAAAAATAATTAGATCTATGTCTCCGAATTCTTTTTAATTAGATTATTATGTCCTTTTTTATGCAATTACTAAGCAGCCCAAAGGAGTCTGAATAAATGTTGTTGTTGGGAGTTGGGAGCCAGATGCAGCCATCAATAGAGCAACATCTGGTTCGCGAGCCATGGTTTCCCGACCCCTGCTCTACACGGTAGCAAGTCACAATTGTTTATTGACAAGAAATAATAAAATTTCGTAAGAAATAGTATTACAATTTGACCACTTTCTTAATTTAAAAGTGAATAAATTGAACAAAGGTTAAAAGGCAACAACAACAAAAAAAAGTAAATTTTTTGTAAAAAAAAGGAAACAAAAACAAAGAAAATGAAACAAAATATTTAAAAAATAGAGTTAGTACGGGTGGGGTTCGAACCCACGCGGAAATAATTCCATTGGATCTTAAGTCCAACGCCCTAACCACTCGGCCACCATACTCTGTGTAATGCGGGATAAATCAATACTATAAGAGTTATCTGTTCTTTCATGGCACTGAGAGACTGTTGGAGAACATTTAAGTTATTTATCTTATCTATACAAACGCTTCTTTTATACAGAAGATTATTGCGTCCACAGACCAATCCAGTCTGTTGGGAAGTGATGCAGCGTTCACAGGCCACGGTTATAAGGGTTCCACGCATTACCCAACGGCCTTTATTTCCCAATCTAGTGTTAGGTACCCATTCGGAGCTGGGTGGACTAAAGGACGCCCTAGGACGCGGGAACATCTCCCTGCCCTCACATGGATTGGAAACCGTGACCATCGGTACGCCAGCCGAGCGCGCATGCCACTCGACCACAGTAGCCGTAGGTGAGCAGTCGGTTGGGTGGCCTCCTATGAAGAATTTACACGAATGTTTTTTTTTGTTTTTTTTAAAAAGCCCTGAAATAAACGTTTTTTAAAAAAATGTAGTAGAAAGGATTGTCTCAAACTAAATTATCTAAATAATCATGCCATCCAATATTTTTTTTTTAAAGAAAAGATTGTAGAAAGAAAAGCTATTGTTATTTCCCCCTAGGCCCCCATTTTAAAATATAAACAAAATTATCTTATCTTTTTAGAAGACGCTCCTTCTATACAGAAGGTAATTTTTTTCTTTACAAGTCATACAAATAAAATTTCTTGCCCATAATGCCTATAAACTTATTGATTGAATCATAGCATTATAAAAAAGATTGGGTTTACGTCATTCAAAGCCTCTAACCCAACAAGGCAAATAATTACAAAGAGACTAAGGTTGTATTAGGAAAAATTCTGACACTTGAAATGCAATACATTTTTTCCATGTAAGAAAAAAAATATATAGACTATGTAAGATACAGAAATATACACATTTTTTTTGGAATGTTAATATAAAGAGTTTGCTAATGATACACGTTTCATTAGTATATCTCATTTTTGTGTGTGTGAAGTACTATCAGTATTACATCAACACTAGGTACAATGTTAAATCTACATTTTGGCAATTCTTCTTACCACCGATGTTTTGTCACTGCATATCTGCAATAAGGCTACTGTGTCACACTGTCACGTGAGAAAAGGCGAGATTAGGAGGAGCTCATGTGACGGAAGTAAGTGATAGACCAGAATCCATTAGATGAGAGTGGAGAAGACACGAGGGAGAGAGAGAGACAGGTTGTGTATTAGGTGTCTCTGACAAGTTTCATCTTGCAAAATTGTACATAAATCACATGTTGCAGCATTAAACTTATTTTGTGGATATTGAGGATTTCAAACTTGTTATTTATAGAAAGATATTGTTGCTAAATAACGCCTACAAGATAACGGGAAAACCAAACACCTTTACACACACATTTTATGATACAAATAGTCCATGGTCAGCAGAGTCTGGTAGACTCAGGCTCTGGGAAACACTTCACTGCCCTTAGCAACGCGAACAAATCCCTTCCTTAACAGATATTCGAACGGACATGTCGTTTGGCCACCGAGTCGCGTAGGTCGTACGTTGTACAAAAACAAAGCTGAACATATTACACAGAAATGCCTTTAGCCAGTCGTTGTTTCACACCGACCAAAAAAAAAAACGCATGATAAATTATTGGGTTAAACTCAACATATTGCCCTACTAGACACTAATGGTTGTTGCCTCATACGACCAACCGAAACTCGAGACTTAAGGACCAATGACTTTTTAAAAATAAATTGTAACTTACAAGGAGTTTTGAAGATTCAAAGTTCATCAAATCCCGCTCATCTAAAATTAGTATATATTACAAACAACAGAGATCCTAGATTACTTATAATTTTTAAAAAACACACACTTTATTTTCTAATTTAAGTATAACTAGATGCCCGCGGCGTAGCATACGCCACATATTTGCTCATAGATAGTACAAAGAAAGAGGGGGTTGAACAGACAGAAACTATATTACGATGACATCAGAACAACGCGAATGAACCTTGGATGCCGAGATAACTGCGAAACATTGTTGATCTGGAAACATGTGAATTGTGGTTAGCCACTTGCCACCCCGCACCACCCTAGCTTGGCAAACATAAACTTATTGGCATAACCTGACAAAGGTCACTTGTGAAGCTCATTTCCACTCGTTTTGTCCTTGTTATGTTGATCGAAAAAAAAAATTGTGGGAAATTAATGGGCAAAAACACAAGCATTTTTTTAAAAAAAGTGATGCCTTAGATGGGGATTGAACCTGCGACATCCGCTTGTTAGGTGAATGTTTTAACCATTACACTACGAAATACATGTTATTTTGTTGTTCAGAAAAAAACACAATAATTGACTTCAATTCAACGAATTCAATTTTGAATGTTTACTACCTTTTCGTGCAATCTGATTGGTCAGTGGGGTCAGAGGTCAGACAGCTTCTTGTCCGGCATGTAAAGAATTATATATAGATAATAAGATAAGTCTGCGGCATATGCTATACCGCAGGTCGTATCTAGTTATTGTTATTGTTATAAGTCAAGGCATCTAAAGTTAAACCATTTGGACACCGTGTTTGTGTGTCGTGAACAAAATCCAGCCTCCATCTATTCTATGCAGGGTAACTTATCAACACTAACTATTCAAACTCTTTGTGAAAAATAATTTGTTCCCTCTTGGTGTGTGTGTGTGCGTGTTGGGGGGGGGGGGGTCGATAATTAATGTTGACCAATCAGTAACTTTCATTACTCTTGTCTGAGATACAGGCCACGGTCATACAGAGACCTTCTTTGTTGAGACGCCTACCAACCTCACAGCTTGCCTCCCTTCAAGTCAATATAGTTCATTATTTTTTTTTCAACTACAAAAAAATCTCTCTCTCTCTCATATAACATTTTCACAAACAACTTGATCTTTCAATGTTTCAAGGACTTTATTTAAAAAAACTTGTAATTTAATCTGGAGTTGGGTGAGATTCCCCCCCCCCCCATAAAGTCTCGCCTGTCAGCAATTAAATTGATGAGTGTCGAGCCCCGGGTAATAATAATGAGATTTTTTGTTTGCTTACTCGAACCTCCTGTCGTGGTGGTGGGGGGCAGGGGCGGCAGGTAATAAAACCTGCTGACAGACGTCAAACACATCATTAATGTTTTTAAAAAAATAATTAATTAAAAATTATTTTTTTTAAAAAAACTATGGATTTTAGTGAATCGAAAAAAAAAAATATTGGATATCCTCGTGGGTACAGAAAGCTGATAAATTTAGAAAAAAAAATCCTCGTCTCGTCAAATTAAAATAATATATAATTGTTGGAGCCAACATTTATACGATATAATTCGCTCACCGATTTCACAGCATCGATACCTCCACCATCGCCCCTCCCCCTAGCACAATAATTACACATTTTTCTACGTAAGTCAATGGTCGTGATTTTATTATGACACATGGACCCAACTATCATTTATCTATACGTAATGACATATTTT
Source organism: Radix auricularia (assembly GCA_002072015.1). NCBI lineage: Eukaryota > Metazoa > Mollusca > Gastropoda > Lymnaeidae > Radix > Radix auricularia. The sequence goes on from MUZC01001384.1 coordinate 18,807, forward strand.
GCTAACGATGAGGTGTTTATTATCTCGACTTACACAAGTTATTATTCAGATACCCGAACATTTAAATCGTCGGAAACAGGTGTGGTTGTGGCCTGCAAGGTCTCAGAGAGGCTGATCTATAGCGGCATATATTTGATACGTTTTCCCCTCGTCCATTCGGCGTCTCACAAGAGAGAACACAAGGCACACAAACAATTTATGTGAATATAACTATAAACGTATTTTAAGCTCTAGTCATAGAGTTTATGTAGTCACGTGGTTTATCAAAAGCCTTGATCATGCAGTAAAAGTAAATGAATAATTTTTTAAAATTAAAATTACATCATGTATACTCGACAATGAGGAACTAATAGAGCGAGGAAGCAAAAAAGGGCGTACGAGATCCCTAACAAAAACAAAGCATCGAACAACAAGAAAAAAAGTGTTAGAAATTACAATTTAATATTTAGAAAAAAAATCGGAAAGAAATACGCCAGTAATAAGATTTATACCTCCCACACAGTGTTGAGCTTTGTTCGCGGGACACTCGTGTTATAAATACGATGTCCTACGTTGACTTAATCCCCAATACCACTACGCACTTAGTCATGGTCCGAGACGCCCTGCTGCTCGACGACGACACTACCCAGCTCTTCTTCCTTGCAAATTCCGTCATCTTCAACACCATCGTCTCCGGCCTCGGCACAGTCTCGAACGTCATCAGCATCATCATCTTCGTGAGGCAGGGCTTTCGGGACACGGTCAACATCAGCTTGTTCGGCCTGGCCTTCTCCGACCTCATGTCGCTCGTGTCCCTTCTCTGGTTGGCCATACTCTCGAACCCGCTGTTGAAGAACTCCGAGGACCTCACGTTCGTGGCCCTGGACGTCCAGTACTTAACTGCGGGCTGGCCACACGTCTGTTTCGCGCGCATCACCGGTTGGATCACCGCCTTCGTGACGTTTGAGCGCTGTCTGTGTATCTGCCTGCCGCTGAAGGTGAAAACTCTTTTAACTCCCACGCGGGTCACTGCATGCATAGCGGGTATCTTTCTAGTGGTCATGGCGAGCGTGGCCCCTACCTACTACACGAGCCGCCTCGGGGGCGTGTTCGTGGCCAAACGGAATCGGACCCTCGTCGGTCTTGTCGTGACGCCTGACCGGGCCCAGGTGGAGAGCGTGGCCTTCACCATCAACAACGTCGTCTCACCCATCGGATCCTTCTGCGTTGTTGTCGTCTGCACCATTCTCCTCGCCGTGAAACTGAAAGAAAAAACGAAGTGGAGGCAGAAAGCGACGATCCTGAAGGAACAAGACCAGGCAGGGAAGATCTCCAGAAAGGACAAAAAGGCGGTAAAAATGGTGGCGGCCATCTCGACGATATTCATCATAAGTTTCACGCCCACCACAATCTTCTTCGCCTGGATGGCGCATGACCCGGCGTTTGGCGCAGGGGGTGTCTATCAGAATATCTTCAACGTTGTGTTTTCCTTCTCATTTTTGTTGGAGGCCATCAACGGAAGCGTCAACATTTTCGTCTACTACAACATGAGCAGCCGATACAGGAACAGCTTCATAAGGATGTTCCGGTACAGCTGTGGGCCTACTAAGGAAAAATAAGCACGGGTTATCTGTCTTACGTTATAGGATGTCGACAAAGCGAATTTTTAAAAATAAACTTTTAATATACGTTGCAACGCACTTAAACTTTGTATAGATCTAGTCTCGAAACTAAACTAAATCACATACATTTTGAACCCCAATTTGGTCGTTTTACACACTTTGCCCCAAAAAATAACCTTAGGTCTTCAGGTAATGTAATCCACGCGAGGCAATACAGTTGGTTAAATAGCCCACTGACATTTATACATTTTTGCTGTACCCGCACTAACCATTACGGTTTTGATGTTTGAAAATAACGTGGACCATAGTGTAGTTAGCTACTTCAGATACCCAGCGCTCAATAACATTAGTCTATGTAACATATTGAGTAAGTTCAATTATTGTATTCATTTCAGAGAAGTAGAAGCAAGAGTAATGAGCGATGTGGGCAGTTCATTTGTTGGAAGATGTTAGGGACATCAATAAATGTTGGTCTGCATGCCTCATATTCAAACGATACACTATAATAAATAAAACTGTTGTGCACTGTTGTTAAAAAGCTGAAACTGAAACCAAGGTTAACACTAAGTATATTTGTCTGTCTAATTTTTTCATTCTATTAAAAAAACGTATCACGCGTAGTTTCGGACTTAAAGGGTCTTTAAAATGGGGTAGAAAAATGAATGAAAACCTTTCCTTTTTTAATGTTCTATTCGTGTAGAGTGTAGAAAATTAAAGTTGATAAAATTTAATTTTCACTTTATATTCATGTTTATTTTAATACATGCTTTCGTCCTTTTGTGTACTTTATTATTGTTTTTCTAAATTACTTATAAACTTTAAAGAACTGAAACGGCTTTACCATGTTGTCAAAAAGTATATACTTATTCTTCTATTTTTTCTCATGTTATAGCTCGGAACTTTCTACAAATTTGCTAACTTCAATAATTACTAACAAGTTGTTAGACAATGATTTGTTTTTTAACTTGTTAATATTCATTAAAATTTATAACTCAAGGGATATCCATTATCTTTGAAGTCTAACGATACACCTGGGATCTGGCGTTAGTTAATTAAGTCGTGTGTTGAAGTACAAAATATGGGTGGGTGGGGGTTGGTCTTAGCTTCACGTGAAGAGGATAATGAATATGACGGTTTTAGACACACTGGCAACAAAGTCACGTGGGTAATCAAGTCAAACTCTATTTGTCAGAAGATATCAACATCATCATACATTTTATTCTCGGCAAAGCTAAACTGTAATATGTGGGGGAATTGGATTGTACGGGGCTCTCAAATTTGATAACCATCGGGTAGAAGTGGGTTATAAAGGGCTCTCAAATTTGATAACCATCGGGTAGAAATGGGTTATAAGGGGCTCTCAAATTTGATAACCATCGGGTAGAAATGAGTTATACGGGGCTCTCAAATTTGATAACCATCGAGTAGAAGTTGGTTATACGGGGCTCTCAAATTTGATAACCATCGTGTAGAAGTGGGTTATACGGGGCTCTCAAATTTGATAACCATCGTGTAGAAGTGGGTTATACGGGGCTCTCAAATTTGATAACCATCGCGTAGAAGTGGGTTATACGGGGCTCTCAAATTTGATAACCATCGGGTAGAAATGGGTTATACGGGCTCTCAAATTTGATAACCATCGGGTAGAAATGGGTTATATATAACTTAATAATAACTCTTGGTGGTGATGATGTCTTGATATGGCGGGTGGCATAAACGGCAAACAACACATTTTTGTGGGTGACCCAACAAAACGGTCCCTGTCAAAATGGCACCTGTAAAACGGCCCCGGCTAAAACGGCTCAGACAAATGGGTCCTGGTCAAAACGGCCCCAGACAAAACGGTTCAGACTAATTGTTTACATTTATGTACCAAAAAAAATACATTTGCATTTTAAACTTTGTCCAACTTTTTCACCTTGGAAAGTGGTCAAGTCGTAAAATTATTTGTGAATTCGTACAATTACTACAATATAGAGCAACTATGTCTTGTGATGTTATAATCATTGTTTCTTGTGAACTAAAACTGACTGTGAGCCGGTGAGTAAAAGTAATAATATTATATTTGAGTGTATTTTATTCCATTAACGTCTATTACATTAGTCAATGACTCTTGACAGTCTTCACAGCTTTTTGTGGGCATTGTGGGGCCATTTTTTTCCGGGGCAGTCTTGTCGGTTAATTATTTTTGTATGGAGGGTGGCTTCGAGACTCAGCCTTCATTACTAATTACCGGTGCCAATTGTTTATGAACAGCGAGCCAATGTTTAAAGTAGAAACATAATAGAGCTCATAGGTAAACAACTTTAAGCTACAGTAGCTGTAATCCACCGAAGGTAACAATGACAACTACATGAACTGTTTCTCAGGGCAAAATGATGGCTATCATTGCTTTAATCTTCAAATAGGAAATTTCCCGTTTCAGTTTTTGTTGAGTGTAACAAATCAGGATGAAATACATGTCTCTGTGGCGCAATCGGTTAGCGCGTTCGGCTGTTAACCGAAAGGTTGGTGGTTCAAGCCCACCCAGGGACGCTTTTTTTGTATGTTTTAAAAAGGAAAAAAATCGATTTGAGGATTCCTAGAAATCAATAGCCGCTAAAAATCGTATCATAATTCACAATATAGTTCAAGACTGAGATTGTCACAAGTGCCCTAATAATTAAATTGGGACTGCTTGCTCGAAGATTCATAAAATTACTGTTACACAATGAATAACCACACTGCTAGCAAAAACAAACTTTAATGGGCTCCTCCTTGCCACAACAAAAATGTCTACCCAAAAACTCTCTAAACTTTTACACATATTCTAATGACTTCAACAACACAATTACTTTTGCACGCTTTCGCACCACTAACCAATAACTTTAAATAACACAAACGCGACCATCAAACACACCAACGCGTGCAACTCACAACAAATTACAATGACAAATTGGTCATCCGTGACAGAGATAAACACACGAAATTTAAAACATTCTTTACATGTATGTTATAAACGTTGAACCTCTCTACACCCACTAATGGTTGTTAGTGTCATTTTGTAGGCAGTAAGTTGCCACCTAGCACGATGTGACAGTAAGTTGCCACCTAGCACGATGTGACAGTGTGTTGCCACCTAGCAGGATGTGACAGTGTGTTGCCACCTAGCACAATGTGACAGTGTGTTGCCACCTAGCACGATGTGACAGTGTGTTGCCACCTACCACGACATGACAGTATGTTGCCACCTAGCACGACATGACAGTATGTAGCCACCTAGCACGACATGACAGTATGTAGCCACCTAGCATGACATGACAGTATGTTGCCACCTACCACGACATGACAGTATGTTGCCACCTAGCACGACATGACAGTATGTAGCCACCTAGCATGATGTGATAGTATGTTGCCACCTACCACGACATGACAGTATGTAGCCACCTAGCACGATGTGACAGTATGTAGCCACCTAGCACGATGTGACAGTATGTAGCCACCTAGCACGATGTGACAGTATGTAGCCACCTAGCACAATGTGACATTGTAATCCTGCAGTTTGACACGGGGCTAGTTCATGTGTCGCAACTCAACCCAATCGTAAAATGACCCCGCAGAAGGTCAGATCGTGACATAAGGCCCATATCTGAGAGAAAAAGCCTTCAGGCTCAGCATCTGAGTACGTGTCCAGAAAAGTTTGCTAATATATGCCGCAGACGAGCAAAAGCTGGCGACCCATGTGGAAATTACCAGGTCACACTAGACGTCTGGGAAACTTTCAGTCTGAGAGAGACAAAACACAACATATTTTGAAAAGTAATTCTGTGAAAGCCATACATTAGATCTATATTTAAAACTAAAAAAAAATCAAATAAATGTGTACAATTTATTTGTTTAATTACAACACTAAAAGTACAATAATTATGTTTCTGAATTTTTTTTTAAAAACATTGTTATGCTTTTTTTCTATATGTAATTAATATGTAGATCAAATGAGTCTGAATAAACTTTTTTTTTTTAAATAAAAAAATTAAATGTTATAATCGAAAATCTTTCTGAGAGCCAGATGCAGCCATCAATAGAGCCATGTTTTCCCGACCCCTGCACTAGACACTCATCACCAAGTAGGTCAGTGCATGAAGTGACTTCGAGCTGGTGCTCTTCCTGTAACTCATCACCAGAAAACCGGCTAACACAGAGTTACTTGCCTAGGTTTGACACGAGAAGGGATGTTTGCTGCCGAGAATGTGGGGAGGGGGGAACAGTTTCACATCTGTTGTTTGAGAGCTCAGCGTCGATGGGAGATCATGTCAAGACAGTTATGATAACTGTGAGAAGATATCTCTACTCTATGCCTATGCCCAATTGATGAGGCCTGCTATAAAAAAAACCATGGGTCATAAGGCGGCATTAAAATAACCCTTTGATCTAATTGGACACCAAAAGACAATTCACATATTATGTCATATTTAGTTACGAAGATACCCAACAACGATGCCACATATATTTTTCACGGTTCACCGACAAAACGGCCCCGGACAAAACGGCCCCGACAAAACGGCCCCGACAAAACGGCCCGCGACAAAACGGCCC
>MUZC01001384.1:26226-42412 GCA_002072015.1 Radix auricularia
CCGGGGCCGTTTTGTCGCGGGCCGTTTTGACTGGGGCCGTTTTGTCGCGGGTCGTTTTGTCGGGGCCGTTTTGTCGGGGCCGTTTTGTCAGGGGCCGTTTTGACGGGTCACCATTTTTCACGACATAATTGTGAAATCAGTCATCAGTTCAGTTCATCTAAATCTTAACTCTCATTTCAGTGGGACTTGGTGGTCGAGAGGTAGCGCTCTCGACTGTCATACCGATGGTCTCGGGTTCGAATCCACACGAAGGTGAGGATTTGCTCTCGCGGCCTGAGGAGTCCCCGAGTCACCCAGCTCCGAATGGGTACCTAACTAGACAATAGTTAGGCGGCTGGGGTAATGCGTGGAACCCCTATAGCCGTGGCCTGTGACCGCTGCATCACTTGCCAACAGATCATCTCTCATGGTCTGTGGACGCAATTATCTTCTGCATAGAAGGAGCGTCTGTATATCTAAGATAACTTATAAGATAAGATAAAAAGTGCGTCATTTTCCCACCAAGCAAATCAGAGGTCTATCTAGTTTATTATTTTAAAAAATAATTTTATAAAAACAAGAAAAAAATCAACATTCTGTGTGTAAGATAAAGTTTCACCAACTTTTGAAATCTGCCTCAAGGCTCAATGACAAAGTTAAGGCAAATTTGTTGATGATTATCTGAATAACTGATCGTTTATTATGAGAATTTGCAATTTGGAGAATAAGAAATGAACATCATGACGGTAATTTAGAAGTCTCTGTGGCGCAATCGGTTAGCGCGTTCGGCTGTTAACCGAAAGGTTGGTGGTTCAAGCCCACCCAGGGACGAATCTTTTTTGTAAAACATATGAAAGTAAATGGAAGAGTTTCATATGAGCTTATTTTTAAGTCCTTTATATTTACTTGTGGTGTCAGAGCCATGAGTGCCGAAAACACTTTGGATCGATTTTAAACCCCTTTTATTCGTAAGCTAGCGAGCTGAAATTTTGCAGTCAGACTCGTACCGATGATAAAAATTAGGTATCAAGTTTCAGATAATCGAATGTACTGTAAATTAATTATTGATTTTTAAAATTATTTATTTATCTCTATGTCTATGTATCACGTTCATTTTTTGAGATAGAGTGTCGTGGTGCGTATTCTGTTCAACAACCTTTCCTGTCGCGCAATAATATAAGGTGCGCATTATATTGACAACACTTTTTAAAAATATATTCACGATCGGTGCGCATTATGTTAAAAATGTTTTGCGAGACATATCTAACTAGAAATTTGTATTTTTGGATTGTTTTGCCCTGCGTATTATAATGAACATCTTTATAGCTATGTCTCGTATATAAAGGATTTATAGCCAAAAAACGTGTTCTTTTTACGTTTTTTTAAATGTTAAAACTGTTCTAAAAGTACTTTTAATAAGACTATTATTTATTACCTATCGAAAGTTACTTTTTAACTAAGTCTGATATTTGCTCGAATACGTTAAACAATAAGTTTCAAAACTATATAAACATTTTTTTTTTCATTTTTGGGTCTGTTGTTTGGAGAAAAAAATAGGTATGGGTTACGTACCTTATAAGATCTATTTAAAAATTATAGCTTTTGGGGTGATGTTTACATTGCACTCAGAGTAAACATCTTTGCGATTGGCATGAAACAATGTCATAGTATTTAAAAATAACATACACTTTTCTTTACATTAATACTTGACTTTTCTGCATTCCTCCACTTACAAAACGTGTGAGTGTGACAACGATTATTTGTTATGATGCATGGCATGGTGATCGACCTGGGGGAGAAGGGTGTGACAATGTTCATTGGTTATGGCTATAGGCTATGGTGTTTGGCTATCGTCATCCGACGAGATTCACGGATTAGCATCTTTTTTTACTAGAGAATTTCGGTCGATCCCAATGACTTGTATGATTATGACTCATGAGATGTTGTGTATCAATGTCCTGGCGACAACAATTAACTCAACTGGTTTTACTTGGCTTACTATGTAATGAGAAGTAATTTGTGGACGTTGTCGTTGTTTTTCTTTTTAAAATATTTAAATAAATTTTGCTATAGTTTTCAGTTAAAAACCTTGGAACCTTTAACTTTAATAGTGGATCATTATATTTTAAATTTTATTAATTAATGATAATGAATCATAAATAAATGCGTAATTGAAAACCTTTGCCTTTGTTTAAATCTTTCTTGTTGGAAGACTATCCATCACTCATAAGGAAATGACAATGGCCATTATCACTAAGTGTGTCTATTTGAAAAGGCTTAACGCACCTGTCACCTGTTCGTAAAATATTTACCGCGGAAAAATGTTAATAATTGGAGATGCTGTCAGATAAGGTATGCGAATTTAAGAAAAAATTGACTTTATATAATATATATATAATGAATAAGTCGTTTTATGTGGCGCAATCGGACCGAAAGGTTGGTTGTTCAAGCCCACTCAGGGACGTAATTGTTTTAGATGTCTTAGAAGAATTTAACATCATGATTTGACTAGAGATCTTCAATTTAAAAAAATCCACCCGGAGATGGCCCGACATATTGAGCATTAAGTGAAATCACGACGGAGACAAATATGAAACAAATTTGTATTAAATTTTTTTTTAAAAGCTAGATACTGTGATTGGTGACTGGCCGTATGTGATAAATATAGTTTCCTTGACAAGGAGTATATAAAAACATCCCATTCACCAGAGATTAGGTCTCATTATTTACGATAAAAGCAATAACATCCTGGTGTTTGCACTTAAGGTTTGTTTTTTAAAAAAAACAAAAGTAAGTCATAGTCAATAGCGTATTTACTCTTACTTGAAATCTTTATTAAAAAAGACATGCCAGATATTAACAAAATTGACATATGTATAAAAGCAAAAGATAGTTAGTACGGGTGGGGTTCGAACCCACGCGGAAATAATTCCATTGGATCTTAAGTCCAACGCCTTAACCACTCGGCCACCATACTCCGTATAGGAAAACAAACTTAATACTACTATGATTTTACATCATTCAATGGGAGACTGAAGGAGCAGAATTTAATTATTTAAATTAGTAAGAGAGCAGTCAGTTGGATTATCCGCTATGAAGAATGTACAAGACCTCAGGAACGTTTAAATAAAAAACGCAATAAGATAAAAATTTCATTTTAAAATGTTATAGAAATGATTGTCTCAAACTAAATAAAGGTCAAAACGGCCCGGACAATAAAACGTCGTTTTTTTTTTGTTTATTATTTATCATCGGGAATCGTCTTGAGAATTAATGTTTTTCCCCAAACTCAAACAGTTCAAACAAACAGTGCGCGTAAAATTAAAATATAGGCTAATAAGTTCCCTTTCTTATGTAATCATAGCTTTGGTTTTAATTTATAAATTCAAGATTAATAAATGAATCTTCTGCCGAGTGAAATCTGAAAAAGACATCGTAGAGATGGCATTTGGGACGTGGTTGGGAGGTTTGTTTATTATTGAGTAAAAACAATTAAAACATCGGGTAGCAAGTTGTGATATGGGCATATGGCAGATGGGCATGAACAAAATGTGGGTAAGTGGGTGAGACTGCAATCAGGCTCTCCTTTACTCTTTAGATTTCAAATATCAACCTAACTAAGTTTTTTAAAAATATATTCTTTTATTCGTTTTATTTGTGTACTATTAGTTCATTGAGGAGGGAGCCTTGCCGAAACGTTCGCTGTTTTTTTTTTTAACGTTCTGCCAGGCCTACTCATACTCCGTTTACATATTATTCATCTACTAATATGGGTTAGCCTGAAACATGCATGACATAACAAACAACCAAGTGGCATTGACTATCCATTTTCCATGATGAATAAAAAATAATAAGCACCAAAGCATTAATTTTATTTTCCCCCAAGAACAAATATTGCTCAAAAGATTTTCACTTTATGAGATTCCTGTTAATTTAGCATGCTTACCTTAGAGTATTCATATCGATAAATTATTATTATTTTTAAAAAAATGAATTTAAGTTATTCGAAAATTGTTTTTATACAGAAAAATCCGTTAGAAGATATATTTTTCTTAAGTTTAAATAAAGTCAACTTTATTTAGTATCGCTCATATATATAATAGGGCTGTGGAAATTAACGATTAATTTCTCGATTTCTCGATTAATCGGTAAAAAAATTATCGATTAAAATTAAAGAAAATGTTTTAAACGTTTCGTCCTGTGATAGAACTGGCAGGGTCGAACCGTCCGGCGTCGAATTGTCCGGGGTCGAAGTGTCCGTATTTCATAAAAGTAATTTTTTGCGTTTGCTACTCAGGCTACTGTTATTACTGTATATGAAGGGATCTTAACTAACATTTGTATACAAAAACTTGATATCCCATATTAGAATGCTATATGGCACTGAACTTTTTTTCTCGTAAATGTTTAAGATATTTTCCTTATTTAAATTTTAGCAGTTTTGCGAAATATATCCATGTTGAAACTGAATTAAAATGAACATATTTTTGAAATTGACATCTTAAAGTGAATTGGTTCGAGGGCCCCTAAATGCCTTTTTTTCTCTTTTATAAGCGTATGTTCCTTCACAGAATAAAATGTGAATCGTAGTGTAGTGGTTATCACGTCTGCCTTGCACGCGGAAAGTCCTGGTTCATTACCCAGATGTAACAGTTCTTTTTTTTAATGATGTTTTTCTACCTGTTTTCTTTGTCCATTTTTTGCGAACATGTCTAACCCTAGAGTTTATTGTTGGCAGTGGATGGTAGTAAAGGGTTGGGGGGGGGGGCAGGTAACAACAACCGCTGTGCAACATGTGTCCACGGTTACTCGCTCTTTTCCCCATTACTTCTTGCTGTTGTTTGTGTCCGTTGCCTCAGCCCCACCCATTTTTGGCACTATCTATGATGATCAAGTCTGCGGCGTATGCTAATGCTACGTGTTTAATCATAATAGTGTGTCACTTTTCTAAGACCAAGCTTTTAGGGGCTAAAAATTCTTTTACTACTCCGTTGTAGAAGTTAAGGCGACAAATTGTATCCATGTAATTTACTAGGTAATTTCAAAATGTTTAATGACAAACATTATTTCTGCAAAATTATAACGTCCCTGGGTGGGCTTGAACCACCAACCTTTCGGTTAACAGCCGAACGCGCTAACCGATTGCGCCACAGAGACATACATACCTCATTGTAATTTTTATAATTTTTTGTTCAAATCATAATCTGGTCTTAAAATCGTATTTTCTTATCCACCTATTCATACCCTGCAGCTAAATATAAATTTGGTCTCGAAACTGTCAATTTATCTGATGATCTCAGCTTCGCACACAATTTTTCAACTCGGAGCACGTGACAAAAGACAGTTGCCAGTGTCATAATTCAAATCATAACCAACAGCCAACAGGGCGAAAAAAAGCCTATTAATGTCACCCACACCACCTGAGAAGAATACTTGGGGAATTTGATATTTTGTTTGAAGTAATTTAAATTAGACCAAAGATATACATCAATATTCTATTCAAGCCTTTAAGTCAAGTCAATGGCAGGATTAAAAAAAATATAGGTTACAAGCGTCTCTGATTACGTACTAAAGAAGGGAAATTGGTTTTTAATTAAAAAAAATAAACATTTACACTACCGCTGTTAGCTAGCATAATTATCATTATACCAGCGGAGGTTAATAGCATTATAACTTTTACATTCAATATTGTTTGAACACTGAGGAACAGAAGAGCGAAAAGGAAATTTTAAAAAATAAAATTGATGACATTAAAATTAAAATCTAAATTAGTTAAATCATTAAACCTTTAAAGTAAACACTAGGGGATAGAAGAACAAAAGGAAGTTGTAACAATACAAAAGGTACTTAATTTTAATAACAGAATACACCACTGGGGTTAGACTAGAGTAATCCAATACATCCCTTATAGACTAATACTAATATAGAGTATAGACAAAGGGAGGAATAAAACTTTTATTTTTTTCTGTATGTAGTAACAAACTACACATGCTCGTTCTTCCCGACCAGACCTCGAACGTGGAATGTGTTGCCTGAGCAAAACCAGATAATCCAAACTTTATCAACATTCAAAACTCTAATAAATGCAGTAACCTTCGGTATAGAAGAAGCGACTCTCACGGGAAAAATAAGACAACTTAGAACATTTGTGATTTACACATATTTCGACTTGAAGATACTATTCAATCCTTCAAGTATGCACTAAAACCAAATCTTATCAAAAACTTCTTTCCAAATTAACAGTCATGTCATTATATGTTGCTTTAATTAAAAATTAGGATATACATGTTTTCATTTGAATGCGTCATTATTTTATTTTTGTAAAGCCCGGAGAAACCAGAGATTCTTTTGGAATGTAAGTTTTCAAGTTATTATTATATCTTTTTTAGGGTTTGCGGAAATGAACGATTAATTTTCGATTAATCGTTAAAAAATTATATAGATTTAATATCGATTAAAATAATTTTAATCGATAAAATTCGATTACAATTTAAGAAAATATTAATAATGTACTTTTTTTTAAATTGATTAAAAACTAGTTAATAAACAATATAATAACCCAGATCGCAGGATCTGTATCGCTGAGGAACATAGAACAACAGTCAAAAGCAGTTAAAAAGGTTCGAATTGATATTTTCCTATGTATTTAAGACAGGAGAAATAACTCATTAAAACAAAAAATGTCAGTTACCCGTTTTTGCTACTTCCCTTGAGACATTTTGATCGAAATTAATGATTAATTCATGAAATTATTTGATAATTTTTCAAAAGTTAACGATTAAATTTAATTTAATCGTTACATGCCCTAATTTTTCACAATTTTAAAACGAGATAAATTGGTATTTTTTGGAGATATTCCAGTTGTTCCAATTAGGATTTTTTACAGAAAGGTTTAGACTATTAAGAGACAAAGACGTTCATAAATGAAATAGTTTTAAAAGACAATATCAAATTGATTAACACCGTTAATTTTATTAATAGATATTGTCGTTTTGCATCTGTTTTTCTGTTGTGTCGTTTCTGATTACTAAACACACAAAATTGGTCTCATTTTGTGGTCTCGTGATATTCACGGAAACATCCATACTACACATGCTGGGTGATTATGAGAAACGGCCATAGAAATGCACTGCCAACAGTACGTCTGTGACAGATATTGTTTGGATGATCACTATTTATTTTGACGGGGGAAAAGTTATCTGTGAAAGAAATTTATCAAATATATATTTTTAAATAGTTCATTTGTCTTTAGTAATTATTTCAATTGCTCAAAACTATAAATGAATTTATGTGACGGGGCGGGGGGGGGGGATTGGAATTGAAAGAAACACATGCACAGCGCACGAGAGAAGGATATTATAAAGTTTATTCAAATAATCAGACTTTTTCTTTAAAGTTTTTTTGCTTCATACTTTAATTAGATTTTCCATCACTTTCATTGCAATCTTATTTTATAAGTTCTATTAATTTAAACCAATATTAAAAAGTACACTAATTTTCAAAAATTAAAAATAAAATAATATAAATTTCGCTCAAGACTAACACGCTTTGAAAGCTCCCTTCAATGCAAGCCACACTGTTGCATGGTGACAGATTTTGAAGAGGTTCAACACATTTTGAAATGGTACTCCAGGTAAAATTAAAGTTAATATCGTAAGGGATCGGGTACACGCGATTCGTACACTGTGTGTTCTTACCAAAGGGAATTGTGTTCAAATACTCCCCGTAAGGAACGTTTTTCGCTTTTTCTGTGAGCACGTAAACACAACCGTAAGACACACTAAAAAACATGTCATGGGCATTCAGTTCCGTAGCTTGAGTTTCTAGGTTGTAGCATTTAGTCCCATTTTCACAATCTCTCTTTATTCCTAGTAAAATCAGAATGTCCTTCAAATTGACTGAGCTTAGTTTTGAAATGATTTCATTCAAGATTTTATCTGTATGCTGAATATCTGGATGTCCTATATTGTAAACCAAAAAGCTGAACCAATGAATAGGTGAACTTATTCCTTCCTCCACTGGCCACCATTGACCAGTGACGTCAAGCATCAATTCGTGTCTTAAGATACAGATTATGACATGAGGAAGTTTTTTTTCTTCTTTTTGGGACAAACTTAAATTATTAACGTACATTCCCAGCTTCAAAACGTTTGTTAATTTGCACTGCTTCTCATGGATGGTAAAATTAGAATTCACATTACACAAGTTGATTCTGCACGCCCCTTCCTGGCATAATACGGATTTCCACGGTAGAAACGCAGGTGGGGTGTTAAAAAATATATGAAGATTTGACCAACCACCAATCACTAAAGCCATAAAATAGGTGTAGCATTCGATATAAGGATTTTGCATTGCTCGCATTTCATTCGTCACTAAGCGTAAAACTTTGTAGTTGTAAAATATCGGAAATCTACCAAACTGCAAAGAAATTAATGTACTGCATGCTGCTGAGCCCTCTTCGCGTCTAAGCTTTAGTTCGTCCTTGTATATTAAAATAATCCTTGACCCATCATTAAAAAACAAAAGATGAAGATAGCCAAAGCCAAGCAAGCACCTTGACAGCGTTTTTTGTGAGGTTGTGGTAGTGTTGGTGTGATCCGTTCCTTTAGGGAAAAGCGTATGGCTGTTATTCTTTGCACTAAATTCTTTCATCTCAGATAAAACGTAATCTGATGTATCGCCGAAATCAATTTCTATCTTACACATCGACAAGATTTTCTCAAAGCAGTGAGACGAAGAACTTTTCATTGCATTGTAAGATTTTTGCGTAGTCGAGGACACTTGAAAAACTTCTGAAGGTCTCGTTGTTTCAACATCAGTAGAGGGCTCGATCGTACATCGACATTTGTAAAGACTCGCGCAAAAGGCAGGGTATTTTTCCGTTTTGCTTGAAAAGTTTGGATAGAGACACACCTCCTTCAATTGAGCCATCACGACCATCTCTTCATCATCACACGAACACGCAGGACCTAAATGGTTAGAAGCCGACTGGATTATCCCTGACTCGAAGACACACTGACATTGTTTGACATTCGCCTGGCAGCATCCTCGCGTTTTGAATGGTAGTGAATTGCTGCACTTCGATACAAACGTCATGTGGTAAGTAAAATTGAGCAGTCTAGAATCCTGCTGGACACACCTGCTGTCACCACATGTATTGACGTCACATTCTACCGAAAACAAATTGCGACCTGCGTGTGAGACTGTGCAGCCGTACCCCTTGCGAATTGTTTGTGGTTCAAACCTTTTGTCGTTGCTTATAAATATTTCACAGTCCATCAGTGCCACAGCTTTACTTGTGAGTTTAACAAAACAAACCAAAGCTATTAACAACTTTTGTTTCATTGTTGATTTTTTTAATATCTCGGGTATATTAGGAAAAAAATCAATAAAACATTCAACTTCTTTTCTGATAATATCAAATATGTGACCAATTTCTTGTTAAAAAGAGAGCAAATATTAATAAATTCTGTACATATTTAGTTTGCAGAAAATTATTCTCATAAATATAAACAGTCCAACATCGATGCCCGTCAAGTGTCTGATTCTCTTGAGTTAACTATATATACCAAGCTGTAGACACAAAAATGATCAAGTGGTTTACATAGCTTTCTACTTAAATCATAAAAAAAAGAGGAAAAAATGAATGACAGCCTATATTTCAGCGTCGTACCTCAAAGATCAATGAAGGATAAATTAATTTGTCTGGTTCACGAAAAAGAAATGAAAAATACACACACAGAGACACAATTCATAGACGTCTGAAAATTGGATCCTTGCTTCAAAAGTTTAAAATCCACATAGAATCTAAATAAAAATTAATCCTCCTTGTATTAATGTTTTTGGAGGATAATGAAGAATTTGTGTTAGATCTACGCATTTTGTAAGGAGACACCATTCTGGCGTGACTTATTTTGTAACTTTTTTTTTTTTTTTCTTCTCTTTTTTTTTCTGTGACTTATTTACTTCAACCGTAATGGGTAAAGATTCTGCCATATGCATAAGCAGTGGACCGGGTCATTTAAAAAAAATAAAAAAATCTCGAATTACATGAATTAATCTGCTATGGTTTTTGTTTATATTGTTCGATATTTGATGTATGGTTTATCTATGTTGCTTATCTGAGTGGTATTTTTGTAAATATTTTATCTTATGATATTTCCATTCAATTATTATTATGATTGGTCATCATTTTAACGTGATTTAATTAGACCAATTGAAATAACACAAAATATAATATCCATGGCATTTTATGAACTTTCAATATTGCCAAATGATGCATCAAAAATAAAAATAAAAATGAAATGCGTCAGTGTTAAATGTAGTGCTTATTACTAAACTAAACACATGTTCTATGTGCCTGAGAATAATCTCTTAAGGCTTTGGCTAATACCTGGGCAATCTCCATGCTCCATCTGTTGTGCAGTGCCATACAACATTGTCATAACGCGGGACTCGTTCGCCTCCATAACCTCCCCGACTATGTCTAAGTAGTGCTTACTACTATATATTTTGATTTACATGGCAATGGACATTTAATACATAGAAGTTTTCTATCATATTTTATGTGAGTGTCTTTTTTAGAGGATAATGTGTAAGTAATTTTTTCAGTTGTTTAACAGTGAGGATTTTTTTTTGGTTTAAATTACTTTGCTTTCTGTAGATTAAAAAAAATATACATTAACAAAATATCTGCAGTTTCACTTTAAATATTTTAGTTTGTAATTTTTCCTTTTTTGTTTGTTTTGAAGTTAGTCTTCTAATTTTTTTTAAAATGAAAGTTTGATTGATATTTAAATCTGTTCACATGGCTAATTACACACGTATCGTATATCATACCTTAAAGAAAATTACAGCGAGGAAAAGTTGAAAATTATTTTCAATCCAAAACAACTTCCATAGTGATACCTGATCAAAGGTAATTAAAAAATTAGAAAACATCTGTGTTGATTTTTATTATTGCTTTTTCCAACATGTTTAAAGCTATAATCATGCATTATTATGTGTGCAGTAAGAGGTTTCGTTCTATATTCTCTTTAATCTTGATACTCAAATCTAAGACCCAAGGACTCAAAAACGCTTAGCGAATGTTTATATTATAAATTCTAATTGGTTTTACATCATCAAATAGCGATACGCTTGGGAACACTAACATAACCAATTTAGAAATAAAATTCAAAATGCCGGTTAAATATTGTTCGAACATTTTTTTTAAAAAGTATGGGATTAAAGTGGGTGGAAGAGCTAGTATCGGTTGTATAATTTTATTTCAAAATTTTGAAATCTCAGGTAGAATTGTCAAAAATAGGCATCTAAAAATTTAATAAAAGTGCACCCCCCACTCACACACACAAAAATTTGGAAACTTGTCAATGAAGATCAATTCTTTAAAATATTTGTAGTTATCTATGGTCAAGAAAAACGTCAAATTGTATTTTAAACTGGACTATTTTTCCTATTCACAGTTTTCTGGCAACACTGTCGAGATACACGGTATGAGATGGT
This sequence comes from Radix auricularia, assembly GCA_002072015.1. Taxonomy (NCBI): domain Eukaryota; kingdom Metazoa; phylum Mollusca; class Gastropoda; family Lymnaeidae; genus Radix; species Radix auricularia. The sequence goes on from MUZC01001384.1 coordinate 37,711, forward strand.
CACAAGTTGAACAAGATGCCAGGTTTACCAACACTTTCTTCGTTGACACAGGGACAGATCTCCAACACTTTCTTCGTTGACACAGGGACAGACCTCCAACACTTTCTCTGAAAGACTCTAGATAATATAGCTCGAGACATTTAAGCCTGGTAAACCTTTACGTCCAAGTATCATTTATGAAAAGGAAACAATGGTTGTGCGTGTGTGTGAGAGAGAGAGAGAGAGAGAGAGAGAGAGAGAGAGAAAGACTAGAAAGAGAGAGAGAGAGAGAGAGAGAGATTGCGCGCGTGTGTGTGTGTGTTTGTGTGTGTGTGTGTGTATTTATTTTGCTAAACAATGAAACTAACAAAAAAAAAACAACAACAAAAAAACACCCCCCCCCCCTTTAAATTTGATGGTTATGTCTCAGCTTCAACAATGTAACATCCTCATTTAACGCAGTATTCGAATCTAATGGACTTTGTTTGCGTACGGTTTTGACGTTTCCTTCAGCACTCAGGATATTAGACATGCATTTAAAGATAAGACTTGCTCCTTTTTCTCTCAGTGTACGGCAAACAGTATTTGTTAAGGGAACTCTTGTAAGAAAAACTACAGTGTAGCTCTTCCCCGCAAACTGGCCTTCTATCTTTCTATCCCTTGCTCTTCTTCCCCATGACAAACGTTTCTCACTGTCCTATCTTTCTGTCCCTTGTTCTACTTCCCAACAAACGTTTCTCACTGTCCTTTTATCTTTCTGTCCCTTGTTCTACTTCCCCACAAACGTTTCTCACTGTCCTTTTATCTTTCTGTCCCTTGTTCTACTTCCCCACAAACGTTTCTCACTTGACAGCCACATCAGTGGGTCATGAAACATCACAGGGTAAACGTTTCTCACTGTCCTTTTATCTTTCTGTCCCTTGTTCTTCTTCCCCACAAACGTTTCTCACTGTCCTTCTATCTTTCTGTTCCTTGTTCTACTTCCCCATAAACGTTTCTCACTGTCCTTCTATCTTTCTGTCCCTTGTTCTACTTCCCCACAAACGTTTCTCACTGTCCTTCTATCTTTCTGTTCCTTGTTCTACTTCCCCACAAACGTTTCTCACTGTCCTTCTATCTTTCTGTTCCATGTTACTCTTTCCCATTTATCTCCGCCCTACTCTTTCTCAAGTTTAAAACAAAACAAAACAAAAATAAGTTTAAAATTGAATTTCATTTTAAAATCACTGAAAGTATACGTCGAGGAGTGCGTTTGATGTATGATATGTATGATATGTATGATTTGTATATGTCTGATATGTATGATATGTATGATATGTATGATATGTATGATATGTATGCTATGTATGCTATGTATGATATGTATGATATGCTAGGGCTGGTACAGATTTTTTAAAAAATGTTGATGGCTTAATCGGGAAAAATTTAATTGATTAATCAATTAATTTAATTATATTTTTAAACGCATATGTAGATCCCGTTGATTATTTCACAAAAATCGGTTAAGTCGCGGTATTTCCGTGACTTCCAAATTTTGTTCCGTAACACAGCTAATTCGTGCGGCTATAAGGAAGAAAGAACTTTTTGTTTACGTATGCACGTCTACATAAATAATAATTCGAGCGAAAATCATGGAAATAAAAATAATAAAAGTTATTAATAAGTCGGAGATAAAAAAAATTATTAGAAATAGGTTATTACATTGGAATTGGAATACATCCTATTAATTGTAATCGATTAACGTTTAAAAGATTAATTAAACGTTATTTTAGGCAGGCCTAATAATAAATATATACATATTCGTGTGTGAGTATCTATACATAATATATTAATTAGTCAATTGCATAGGTGTCTGATTTCAGACCCCGCTGATGTTAAAGGATATAAAAATGATTTGTAACCACACAGGGCTTAAGCATAATTTATTATATAAATATAGAGATATATATAAATACAGTACTGAGGTGGAATTTTAAAAAGGCTGTATGGACACTATTAAAAAGAGATCGTCCCTGGGTGGGCTTGAACCACCAACCTTTCGGTTAACAGCCGAACGCGCTAACCGATTGCGCCACAGAGACAGCCGTCATGTTAAGCATTAATCCAAAGTTGATCATTTGCCGAGTTTGAATGCTGATCTGATGAGCAACACGTTGCATTTCACAATTCGACTGTAGAGTATCTTAATCCTCAGCTTTTTCAACTTAGAGAAATTTCACGTTGAGTATTTAAGCAAATAATAGATTAGTGTAAAGGAAGTAAAAAGCTTATGATAATTCATTTAATACCAGTGACGTAGCAGGGGGGGGGCAAGTAGGGTTAATGGCGCAGGAGGCACTTGGCTAACTAGGGGCGCCGGAAATTTCCTACTCGTTAATTAGTTTCTAACAGGGAAAATGTTATCAGAAATTTGTGCTCATTATCTAAATAAAAGAAAAGCCAAATATGAAATTAATAAAAGAAATAAATTAAACTACCTGAAATATGTCAACGCTTCTTCTGCCAATACTTCAAACTCCTTACCTTTATCTTTATATATATATATATATATGTGTGTGTGTGTGTGCGTGCGTGCGTGCGTGCGTGCGCGCGCGTGTGTGTGTGTGTGTGTGTGTGTACTTGCTATATTGATGGATTTTATCCAAACCTTATATATAAATACTTGCTAGCAAATATTACAATACCATAGGGCTTTTAACGTTTAATAACAACTAGTCGGGGCTGGGGGCCCAAAATACCTTTTCGTACACGATTAAGATTTTTTTCCCCATTTCAATTATTAAAGGTCTTGACAAATAATGATAAATGTATCCAATATTATCCACATTCAAATAACAGATGATTTGAAATTGACATCTTGCCCTGAATGAGCCCAGGTGCCCTTAATGTCGTTTTTTGCTTATATGAGCTATATAAAAATTAGTTGATGCGTTAGCTACTGAGTAAATGAGTAGATCTTAACCAAACAGTGTGTTTACAAAAACTTGGTAGCACATATTAAATTACTTAAAGGCAATGAACTTCTAATGTCAATTTTTGGGGGGCCAGGGGCCCAAAATGTCTTTTTAGTAAATGTTTAAGATATTTTTCCTATTCACTTTTTAACGATCTCGAGAAATATATCCATGATGTGAAACTGAATTAAAATGAACAGATTTTTTAAATTGACATCTTGCACCGAATGTGGCCGAGGGCCCCTAAATGTGCTTTAGCCCTCTATCTCTATGTGTGTATATATAAATGTGTGTGTGTGCATGTCCTTTATAGCTGAGTAAACCATGTATCCGATCGTTATGGATACTGTTGCGTACACTCCCAGGAAGTTAACAGGTAACTTTCTTTGTCAATTAAACACACATGGGGCGCCGGTGGCCCGTAATGTCATTGTTTGCTTATATGGGCTATATAAACATAGTTTGAGCGCCAGCTACTTGGAAAATTGATGGATCTTAACAAAATTTTGTATTAAAAAACTTGATAGCCAATATTAAAATACTATAAGGTCCTGAATTTTTACTGACCATTTCTTCGGGGCCGGGGGTGCCAATTGTCTTTTTTTTTTTTTTTAAAGATATTTTGCCAAATTCAATTTTTAACGATCTTGACAAATAATGACAAATATATCCATTATCATGCACATTGAAATGAACAGGTGTTTTCAACTGTACGTCTGGAGCTGAATGGGTCCCATCATGTCGTTTTTTCTTCTTCCTTAATTAAGTTTATGAGTTAGGTTTTGTGTAAAAGACTTGATCTTAACCAAAATTTGTTAACGAAATCTTGGTAGCCCATTTTAAAATGTTAAAGGGCACCAAACTTCTAATGTCAATTCCTTCTGGGCCGGGGACCCCGAATCTCTGTTTTTGGTATATGCTTAAGATATTTTCCCCATTCATTTTTTAACAATCTAGAGGAATATATCAATGATGAAACTGAATTAAAATGAACAGCTATTTGAAATTGACATTTTGCGCAGAATGGGCACAGGGGCTCCTAAATGTCATTTTTTCCTTATATTAACTTTATAAAATTAGTGTTAGCTTAAGTTACTGAGAAAATAACGGATCTTGCAAATATTAGTACATAAAAACTCAAGAGTCTATAAAAACTACTATAGGGAACTGAACTTTTAATGTTCATTCCCTTGGGCAGGCGTCCCCAAATGTTTTTGTAATACACGTTAATAATTTAATTCCCCAAACAATTTTACACAATATTGAGAATCAAAGCTTGAGTACAATGGCAATAAAAAAATTATAAATTATCACTCATTTTAGAGCCCGGCCCCTTAATTTCGTTTTCTTTTTTTCCTTCTTTTTTAAACATTTTAAATTACTAATTTAATTATCTATTTGCTAGGAAACTTGGACTTTTTTGCTTATTTCCGAGTAGGTTTCTGGCATAATTGTTTTTAAATTATATCACTCATTGGATTCTTAAATAGTCATCTTTACTGAGATCGTTGCAACGCACGACCGGGTCTGCTAGTTGTCTATAAATTCTTCTGATACTAATGCTACTGTACTGAAAAACAAGAGGCTTATTTAGCATGAGAAAGTGACTCTGTGTTGATAATTTAGATAATTCTTCAAATTTGACAGCCGCTGCTGTAGTAAAAGCAAAACATTTGTACCCTCTCAATTTCAGACATGAACCAATCAAACGCTCTGAGCGAAAAATAGTTTTTTTTTTTTTCTTTCTTTTTTTTTCTTTTTTTTTTTTT
>MUZC01001384.1:52704-73426 GCA_002072015.1 Radix auricularia
TCTATTACATTATTTAGTAATTATTTTTTATTAAATTGAAAAAAAAATATTATAAATATTTTCTAAACATTTAACAGAATTTTTATCAATTAAAATTATTTTAATCGATAGGTATTCGATACAATTTTTAATGATTAACCGAGAAAATAATCATTAATTTCCGCAGCCCTAATAAAAACAATTTTTATAGCAATAAAATAGGTTTTTCTTTTTTTTTTTAAAGGGGGTGGAGCAGAAACTTGGTTTTCCGCTCCGTGCGTCACATACCCAAGATACGCCGCTGCTTAATACAACCCTCAGCTAGACATATGGATAAAAACACTTTTCTTATCCCGTATGCAAGAAAAAACACATTCAAATTCTCGATCTTCCCGTCCGGAATTCGTTCGTGGAAAGGGTTGCTTAAAGAAAGCAGAAAAACAAACACTTTATCAATAATTAAAACTCGAATAAGAATGAAGGACTAGACACAAACCATGGATAAGGGAAGAACGCAATAATCTTCTGCATAGAAGGATCGTCTGTAACCAATATATTTTATTTATTGTTTCAACATATTTTTCTGGGGAAGGGGGATGGGGGGGGGGTGGCAAACCTGGTTCTGTCCCTGGCGTGGAATGGGTTGCTTGAAGAAACCAGGAAAACCAGCACTTTATCAATATTTAAAACTCATATAAGAATGCAGGATTAGAAACACCCCATGTATAAGCGTTGGACGCGATAATCTTCTGTAGAAAAGGGTCACTTGAGAGGAAGATGGAACTGATGGCAGGAGGATCATGGCATTTAGTTTAGGTATGGCTGTGTAAACCAGTTTTAACACAAATAAGAAATGTGAAAATTTTAATTCCCATTTTTAAACGTAAAGAAGAAGAAGCAGAAAATTCACGCTTGGTAACTAGAAATAGGAAAATTAAATTAAGCAACTAAGCATACAACATGATGATATCACATTCACTCACACACGTCTCCTAATAAAACGTAGAGAAGACAACACGAACATTTCTTTTAAGAAATTTAAGATTTAGCTTTCAAGACTAATAGATAGCTTGATGAATTAGAAATAACTTTTTTGAGCTGGTGGGGTCCAAGGAAATTTACAAGTGGTTCTCAGATAAATGGGAATGCCTAAAAAATTATTAAAAATTAGCAATTTTATTTAAAGATGTTATAAATTTGAATTTATGAAAGTTTATAATTCGTTTTCAGTGATTTCACCTTTTTTTTCACTTCACTATAATACGTTCATTCAAATGTTTATTTGACGCTTTAATTTCTTGTCTAGTCTATAGTCTCATATTCTGGAAGCTTGATATTACCCACTTAAAGCTTTAGCTAACACTTGGTCAACTTTCCCCATATTCTGAGCAGCGCTGTGCGACCTTATCTGAGCGCAGGACTCACTCGCTGCACTAACATCTCGGGTAGATCTATGTCCAGTGCGGGGTAGAGGTGTGTCAGAGGTCAGGCTACAATTTCGTCAGTTTGATTCCCTTGTATTGTCTAGTATGTTGAAGTATGAGTTAGTAAGCCAGTGTTCCGTTATCATTGAGTTCCATGTTGCTGTCTGCCCGTTAAATATGGCTAGTGTCGTTTTTTATAAATAAAAATCCCACCTTTATGAAAATGAATTGATAAAAGAAATTAAAAAGTTATTTATTTTTTTAAATTAGGAAATTACACCTGAAAAGGATAGCAAAACAAAATAATTCACGATTACGCTTCGACCTTGAAAAACTGAAAGATCCAGAAATCGCAGAGGCGTTCAGGGCAAAAATTGGAGGGAAATTTGCTCCACTGACCACACTATGTGAGTCGGAAACGGATATGGACATAGATCTAATCACTGATACCTTCAATACCACATCAATTGAGACAGCAAAAGATATACTTGGCAAGAAACATGCAATAAAAAAACCATGGATCTCCACTTATATCCTAGAGCTATTCGATGAGAGAAGAAAATTTAAGAACGTAAAGAATACTGCAGAATGAGCAACCAAATACAGAGCAATCAATAAAAAGATCAGGAAAAAAATGAATAAAGCAAAAACAAACTGGATAGAACAACAATGCTCAGACATCGATGAAAATCTATTAAGGAACAACTCAAAAAAGGCTTTCAAGATTGTCAAAGATCTGACATCCACCAAGCAAGGTCACATCTCAACAATACAAGATAAATCTGCGAAATGTATTACAGAAGAACAAGAAATAATAAAAAGATGGACCGAATACTGTTCTGAGCTATGCAATGAAGACTCAAAGGGCGATGAATCAGTGCTCAATTGCCCAACGTCAACTAACATAGACATGCATTCCATTCTCCGTGATGAGGTGGAGCTGGCTGTGCGGAAGCTGAAAAAGGGGAAATCGGCTGGAGCAGACAACATCCCAGGTGAACTGATTCAGGCATGAGGTGACCCAGTAATAAACATTCTAACCAACATGTGCAACAAGATCTGGCAGACAGGAGAATGGCCAACACCCTGGACTCAATCGCTGGTTATAACGCTCCCAAAGAAGGGTAATCTACAATTGTGTCAGAACTACCGTACAATTAGCCTGATTAGTCACCCCAGCAAAGTCATGCTCATGGTAATACTAAACAAACTGAAACCAAAAGCAGAGCAGATCATTGCAGAAGAACAGGCAGGCTTCAGAGCAGGAAGGAGCACAACAGAGCAGATCTTCAACTTGCGAGTGCTCTGTGAAAAACATCTGCAACACCAGAGAGACCTCTTTCATGTCTTCATAGACTTTAAAAAGGCGTTTGACAGAGTGTGGCATGCAGCACTGTGGGCAACCATGCACAAGTTCAATATTAATGCTAACCTCATTGCTGTGATCAAGAACCTGTACAACGGAGCAACCAGCGCAGTACTCTATAACAGCAAGCTGGGAGATTGGTTCAAGACCACTGTTGGTGTCAGACAAAGGTGTTTATTATCCCCCATCCTCTTCAACCTATTCCTATAAAGAATTATGACTGAAAACCATGTCGGAACGGTCAGCATCGGAGGAAGGATTATAACTAACTTACGCTTCGCCGATGACATAAACGACCTAGCTGGCAGCGAGGACGAACTAAAAGAATTCCTTGCAAAGCTAGAGAAGACGTCAAAGGCCTATGGCATGGAAATGAATTCAGAGAATACCAAGGTCATGGCAAATAAGAATTTCACAAGTGAAATACGGATAAACGGGCAAAAACTCGAGGAGGTCCTTACCTTTAAATATCTAGGGGCTATAATATCCGATGAAGGCTCAAAGCCAGAAATTCTTGTCAGAACGGCCCAAACATCTGCATCATTAAGCAAACTGAAAAACATCTGGCAAAGCAAGAAGCTCTCCCTGAGATCAAAGGTTCGACTAATGCGCTCTCTGGCGATGTCAGTCTTCCTTTATGGTTGTGAGGCTTGGACGCTCACCGCAGACCTCCAAAAAAGAATTAATGCGCTTGAGATGAGATGTTTTCGAAAGGTATTAAACATCTCCTACACGGCGCACATCACGAACGAAGCGGTCCGCGACTAAATAAGTGCTGTCATTGGCCCTTACGAGGACCTTCTCACCTCAATTAAAAAGAGGAAATTACGATGGTACGGACACGTAACAAGATCTGGAGGTCTCTCAAAGACGATATTGCAAGGCACAGTCCAGGGAAGAAGGAAAAGAGGCAGACCAAGGAAGAATTGGGAGGACAATATCAAAGAGTGGACCGGCCTTTCATTTAGCGTTTCCCAGAAGGCAGCTCAGAACCGTGACACTTGGCATGAGATAGTGCGCAGCTCAAAATGGTGCCCCAACGACCCAGCGTCGGGTTAAGGGACAGAAAAGAAATAGAAGAATTAGGAGAGAGAACAGCAACTAGAAATATATCTCTTACAATGATATTTCTTTAAAACAACATATATAAAAGAATAAAAGAATAAAACTCAAGATGATTACAATAGATGGAATAATGTGTTTGAATTAGATCGCATATAAATACGGTGTCCGGATCTGATGACACAGAATTATTGACGACTTCTTGTAAGGTTCTCTTCTTTCTCTTGGTCTTTGTTTAAGGTAGAATCAAATTGTCTTTATTTTATTTTTTGTATCACAATTCGGCCACGCCCATACCCCCATTCTCTCCCCCCCACACACACACCACATATTTATTAAAATAGACTACATCACGGTTGAAAAAGATGTATAAATTAAACCAAAATCCCTGGGAAGCTTTCTCCGTAAGCTTAACTTTAGCTTTATCACAAAGATGGCAAAGTTAATGTTATTAGTAGCCTCTATAGCCATGCCACTTATGTAAATAAAACGATATTTATAATAAAAAAAACAACAAGCAAATGATGATTGCCTTGGATTTTGAATATAAAAATGTGATATTAGTTTCTATGTTGGATATCTATTTAAAAATGTTTAATTATTTTTAAAAGAGGCCACGTTGACAAGCGCTTTCAAATGAAAATAAATAAAGGTAAAAATGATTTTAAAAAAACAACAACACGTTTTTTATAAGTGGACTATAAAGAAGAAAATAATTTAACATTTTTAAGAGTAAGTACTTTCATTTAATATGATTCAGAATCTTGGGCGGGCGCATATGATGTATTAGGTATAAAAATTAAAGATTTACAATTTAGAATGCAAAAGAGAGATGTATAAGTGAGAGAATAAGCACCCGCCCCAACTTTTTAAGTCATATTAAATCAAAGTAATTGAACTTATAAGTTTTGAAGTATTTTTCTTCTTTTAGTACACTTATAAAAACGTGTTTTTTAAAAATCTTTTTTTTACCTCTTTTTATTTTATTTATTATTTTTTAGTCTAAGTGTAAAATCATGGGGCATATTGAAAATTTTATTTAAGTAATGGGAGTAATAGCCTACTTTAAAACCTGTCCCCGTAAAACAGTCTAAATCTTTAATTTTTATACCAAACATCTCATAAGTGCCCACCCAACGTTTTAATACCACGGGGATGTGGTCACGGGGTGAACTCTGGTGGCACGTGGATTGTTAACAATAGCAGACAGATGTAGATGCTATATAGAGATAAACTAAAAATACATTAATTTAATTACAGTACATTCCATCGACCTGAAATTTTGATAAACTAAATTGTCATCATGGATCTATCTGTTGTAAAATTTTGAGATCTCTTTCAGAGGTGGTTTAATTTTAAGTTGTAAAATTTGATATTTTGCGGACAGGAACGAACGCAAGTAAATAAAAACGTGGTAATAAGTAACACTACTTTGTTATAGCTCATTGACACAAAATGCAGGTGTTCTATTGATGCCGTTTATTTTTATTTGCTGTAAACCTAAACCCAAATACTTTTATTCTATTCAAAATTGAAAAATGTCGGGATTACAGTAAAAATGTACAATAAAAGAAAATATGTAAAACAATTAATTAGTTGTTTAGTCTTCAGTTCCTACTTCTGTCTCATTTTTTTAATTTGATTAAAAGAATTTTGAAGCACCAAGATTTATTATTTGAGAGTATTCAAAATTGTTAAGATTAACACCCTAACTTGAATCATTAAACCTACGAACACATGAGGATATAAGCACAAAGAGTAGAGTACTAAAGTGCATATTAAGGCATTCATTTTTAACTGGAAATACGACTCAAAGATAACTTAATGCAACCCTCGGATAGACTCAAGGAAAAGGATACATTTCTGATTCCAAATGTATGAACAAACGCAGATAAAATCTATTTGCTGCAGACTTGAATTTGGGCGTGAAATGACGTCTGATCAAACCAGGGAAACTAAAGCACTAGACATAGAACATGGATAGCGTAGCACGCAATTATATTTTGTATAGAAGTATTAGAAGGGGCGTCTGTAGAAGACACACGCATAAATACTTAGCAAAATTTCTTTGTGTTATTACTGGAAACTTTAATTGTGTTTCAGAATTGTATTGCTTTCCTGAATGTTTCACAGAGACGTAGTGAGTAAATGCTTTTGAAAACATAAACATATGATAACGACATTTGAGTCAATAATTAGGATACAAAAACGGTGATTGTGTAAGTGGGGTAAAGACACTGAGATTAAAACAATGGAACCATTGTAAATTTGGTTCAAAGTAAACATTACACCCCTCTTGTGGTCGTTCTGTTTTGTGTCCATTTTTAATATTTTGTTTTTTGTATCATAAAAAGTAAATAAAAATAGTGGTCCCAAAGTCAAGATATTTACAACACTTCTTTATTTTGGTGTTGGGGTGGGGTATATGGGGGAGCTAAACATTAGATACACATTGATTGAAGGAAATTAACATTTGAGGTCCAAGATGTTAAATTTCAACAACGATTTTGATAAAGTCCAAAAACTTGGTAAATAGAAAATTTAATTAGACTTAGTGTATTCCTAAAATCAAACTTTTGATTTTAAGGTTATTCTTAAATTGTTTTTCTCACTGTTTATTATTCTATTAGGTTCAGAAAATTGCTGATGAATTTTGCCCATTTTTGACAAAATTAAAATATTTGTTTTCTAATAATTAGATATAGAAAAGTTAATTTTAAAAATCTTTCTTTGTCTAATATTTAAGTCAATTATTTTCATTTAAAATGTTTAAGTTTTTTCTATTGTCATCGGTGTTTTAAGCTATATAACAGCGTGATTTGGGTAAATGCTCAATTTATAATATATAATTATACTATATAATTTATACAACTTATAATCGGACAGAAAATCAATAACTTTATTATTCCAATAAAATCTTTAAAATTACAATAATCTTATTTTTTTTTTAAAAAAAAGAGTTAGGGAGATTTTAAAAATTATCTTAATCTTGTGTGGTAGTCAAATAAAGGACAATAAAGAAATCTAGTTTCTTGTGAAGAGAAATTTTGATATGAGTCGTCTTGCTCAGTGTAGACTTCTATAGCACTAAAATAGCATTGGTCTGCACAAATATTGGAGAGTCTTTTCATTTAAAAGAAATGAAAGAAATGCATATTGAATAGTTTAGACACGCATCTATCCGAATTAGGGAGCCATGAAAAGAAGTCATTTACTATTAATTCAAATAATTTAGTAAGATACTATTTGATAAGAGGCATTTTAATTTCATTTATATCATTGCAATAAAACAAAGTTAAGTGTTAGTTGAAATTTATTTGTAAAATATACATTTGTATTGATCTTAGTTGTAATCTCTGCTCTTTGAAATTATTATTATTTATTATTACCGGTAAACAATTTTAATACTGTGTTCTCGTCCGCGAATATGAGCATAAAAGTTGTCATGTATATTCAACGTACTTTTTCATTGGTATTATACATTATCAGATTATGGGGTTGGAAGCATTGCAAAAGTAACATTACGGATAACTATGTGTTTTTTTACGCATGGTCCACACATAGTGATTGTACAAGTAGGGTGACCTTTCCAGAGCTCCCTGAACTATAGAGTTAAACACAATTTAGTAAACATTTAAAGAAAATGTTTTGTATACACACAATAAAGTTAAGGAACACATATTTTCTGTTTTGCTGAATGAATTGAGTTATAATTGATATCAACTTAAATTACTGGTATTGGCAAGGGGGGATGATTGTTTATACCAACATAAACAATAAGAGTTATTCCCTTTCCACTTTTTTCCTCCAAGTCTACTCCAAACATGTTAATTCATCACAGAAGCGTACGCCGCTTTTGATTCCCTTGCCCTTCTCCCCCATCCCACATACCAGTCAAAATAATCAACTTGCACTATTCTAAAAGCATGCAGCAAAATCTGTCTATGATTGTAACGTGAGTAACTAGAGCAGAAGTGAGGATGCTGGAAGGATCAGCTAGTCTAGACTGAGAGTTTAGTATATTTTTTAAAGCTGTTATTTATGACGTAAATCGACGATGTCAAATTGAAGTTTAAATGTTATCCGTGCAGACATAACATGCATGCTGAACTACTCTCTAAATAAAGGAATTTACAGGTGGGTGTGTTTTTGAATGATTAACACATATTTGTATATCTGGGTTACTTATATAAAAAAATTGGTTTATTTATTTTTTTTGAATGGTTTTAATTTTTGTTGCTATACCATAAATACCAAAGTAATTAATCTTTAATTTAACAATTACATTTATTGTTCCGTCCAATGATTTCTTTTTATAATTAAATGCATATAATGGAAAAGCGAAGTTCAAGTCTTTCCTTAACTTGCAATCTAACAAGTAAACTCTATACTCCAGGACTAGAGGTTTGATTCCATGTGTTTGAACTGACTGTAAAGTAAACTCTCTACTCCAGAAATAGAGATTTGGATTCCATGTGTTTGAACTGACTGTAAAGTAAACTCTCTACTCCAGAAATAGAGATTTGATTCCATGTGTTTGAACTGACTGTAAAGAGAAAATTGATTTCTAATTCTATTCTTCTAATAGAAACCATTAGTTGATTTTTTTAAAGTAACCTCACTCAAAGCACAATCGAGGACAGTTACGAAACATCAAAGACAAGCCAGGATGCTTGTGAAGATAATTTTTTATAGAGCCAATATAATATGAAAGTCAAAAAACAAAGACAAAAACATAAACATGAAAATATATCACGAGTCTGCATACATAATATTGGCATGTCTGTACATAAATAGATTAATTACTACATATCTTGACAAGAGCTATTTTTGTCATAATATATTAGAATTGTTTTATTCTCATCCCAAAAGCTTCTGTCCTTAGTGTCCTTGGTCACGTCACATCAATGCATAGCGATGGCCTGCGCTTGTTCAGTGGCGGATAGCTCGCATGTATACATCTACATGAACAACCCTTGTTAATATGGAGATTTTAATACAAAATATATAGAGTTCACTTCCTGTGTGAAAGCGTCTTGTTTTACTTTGAGATTTCATGATAATTTTTAAAACAAATTTCATTTGTCCCTTGGAATGATCAAAATGTGCTACGGAATTGTAAAAAAAATCCAAAAAAAATCCAGGAAATATTTCAAAATATGATCCACAGCTACCAAATCAGAACCACTTTTATCACACACTCCTTCAATTAAAAAAAAATCTATATCAAGCTTTAAAATACCCAATAATTTCATTCTGCTTACACGAAACCAAAGTTCCTGTATTAAACCTGAGGTTGGCGACGAAAAATCCCGCATGAGTTCTTTCACCGTGGTTTATATCCATGTGAATTTTTAAAAGCTTGAACTTTTCCTTCCTCACAATATAGTATCCGACATCTTGCTCGGAAAGTCTAAAACAGCTTTCCTCCGCGCAATGGCGTCCTTGAGCTTTTTCCTGGGCCCGAATGGAATCCCGAGGTCCTTCAGCTCATTGTCCGTCATGGAGGCCAGCAGGGTCATGTCGATCTTCTCCTGGGCGAAGATGTGGAAGTAGCCCGCCAGGCCGCACGTCCACAGGAACATGTTGATGGCCGACAGCTCGGTGCTGTCCTCCTCCTCGTCATCGTCCAAGTTGCCCAGGTCATCCTGGTCCCACGGGAGGCTCGGCCGCTTGGCGGAGAAGTCGTTGCGGTCGTCGGACAGGAAGACGTCGTCCCTGCCTGTCGCGTAGTCGTCGAGGAGCTCGCCCCCGCGCGTGGACATGCCGTCGTCCAGGGACTGGACGGTGGTCAGGAATGGGTTCTTGGACAGGAAGGCGATGCGGCCGAACTCTGGTCGGTTCAGCATGCTGGGCGCCTGGTTGTCGTCATCATCTTCCTCGCCATTAAAACTGTCGACGCCCGAGTCGGCGAGCATGTCTGGTTCACTTCTTGCCCTGTGGGAAAAAACAGGAAAGGGCGGTGTTAAACATTAGCGTGTGTTAAATAATTAAATTGATTATTTATTTTTGGTTTGTTGATGAATCTTTAATTTATTATTACGTTTTTTTTATTATATTGTCATTTATTTGAAAGCTCTACCGCAGTCTTATTCTGTATGACCTGTTGGCTTGGGGTAGGGATGAAAGAAGGAATTCTGATAACTTCAGTAGAAGTTGAGTATAAATAATATGTATATTGGGTGTGAAATAAACTGATTAAACTCTTCTTTAAAAAAAAAAAAAAAGAAGCATCAGTACTCAATAATTTAATATGCTCTGCTTATCAATTCTTATGAGTGACCACCATCAGTAGTTTAAAAATCTGTATGGTTTAACATATTATAGCTCATTTCCCCTGGCTCATTTCCCCTGGCCTACACTCAGTCAAACTCCAATTATTTACAACTATTTATATGTATTTGTGAGACTGATTTTGTACAATATATTTTTATTTTTTTTTAAAGATAAATATCATCTTTCTATAAAGATTTATTTGTGTTACAAGTAGAAGTAAGGAACATCTGGCTGGATGATTTCCAGCTACTACATGATATAACCGATCTAATAACGTTACCGCTCTTACATCAGTGATTCCCCAATCCCGTCTGGCCAAACACGCACTATCTCTGTGTTTAAGGAAACACGCCCACCAGTCACGCGCGCCCAACCTTATAATAAGTCCTTGTCGCCAACCACACGACACTCACCTGTACATGTTTCTCTGAAACACATCAGCCGACAGGGGCGGCCTCTTTGGGAACCCGCGCCCGTCCTCCTCCCCATCCTCTCCCCTATTTCCGACCATGTACAGAACTTCGGAGGTCGTCCCGTAATAACCTTGACCCTGACCGACCGATCTTATGCTCCGATTTCCCCTCTCGTCCATGTTGCTGATCTTAAACTCAGGGTTAGTCGGCGTCAGCGACTCCAGGCGCCGCCTCTGAATTTTTTTGGCCAGGCCCCCGCTGCCGGTGGCCGTGGCGAAGTTGGAGTACTTTCTCTGGGAGGCCGAGCCCTTGTCAATGATGCTGGAGGCGTTTCCTTTAATCCTCATTGTCAGGTGCTCGAATAACGATTTTTTGGGCCGGGCGTCACCGTTGACCCCCTCCTCGATTTCCTTCTGCCGCCGCCTCTGCTCCTTCTCCGCCCTTTTAGTCGCTGCCTCCTGGAGCTTCTCGTAACGTTTTATGTTGCTCTCTGCGGCCTTGATGGCCTCCTCTTTGAGGCGAGAGACTTGTTTCGGGTTTTTCCTCTGCCTCTCCGCTACGACATTGTCTAGGTACCTGGATGATGAAGTGGTTAGAAACCGTTACGCTCATAAAAACACAATAATTTACAACTAACATCATCGACGATCGCTCTGATGTTTAACTACACCTTATGGGGTATTGTAAAGTAAAAAAAAATACATTACGACTTTCAAAGGGTGGTGTGTGATCGTGTATTAACAATTGCCGTTTTCGTTACTTTTTTTAAATATTCAGAGTGAAGTTTCTTTGAGCTATTGCTTGTGTAAAAATATACTGTCATATGCCATAAGCTATTCTGTTCTATACATTAGCTATTTGTATAAAACTACTATAAGTTAATTTTTCTATTCGAGAAATAACATTTATCTGACTCAGTCCTGAATGACATCAGAAAATATAATACCTGTGACCAGCGCTGTTGTGTTTACTGTAACTGTTTAATGTGCACACTAATGTGAGGGGAATCATAAAATATAATACCTGTGACCAGCGTTGTTGTGTTTACTGTAACTGTTTAATGTGCATGCACACTAATGTGAGGGGAATCATAAAATATAATACCTGTGACCAGCGCTGTTGTGTTTACTGTAACTGTTTAATGTGCATGCACACTAATGTGAGGGGAATCATAAAATATAATATCTGTGACCAGCGTTGTTGTGTTTACTGTAACTGTTTAATGTGCACACTAATGTGAGGGGCATCAGAAAATTAATGAGCCCAAAGTTGCAATGCGGGAGAAAAAAATAAAACATTCAACTTTTAATGCAAGGGGGGCGTCCTTATAAGACGTCATGCACCTCTAGGGGGGGCCCCACATTTGTGACTGTTCTGTGACGAGTGGGAGGGGGGTATTTAAGAACTGTAACGTCACGTCAAAACACGCTACTGTAAATCAAAGGTCCACTTAAATATTCGATTATTTCTTAATATTTATTCTATGACGTTTTACATGGATTCACGCATATTTGCGTGCAGCCTTGTACTAAATTAATATTAAAATAACCATGCCCATTTTCAAATACAAAATACCGCTGCTTTTTNGGGGGGAAATCGGCGAAAATTGCGTGACGTCATTTATGGGTGGCCCCAAGGGTTTAGTTACCAAAATCTGACTCGGACCTCCCAAATGAATGAACCGGCTCTGCCTTTGTGGGAATATGCGTGGCTTCCAGTGAACAAATAAATTTGTGTGAAGCCAAATGAGTTGTTCCGTCTAAAATAAGCTGAGCACGTATTTTAATACACAAAATGCTCTATTAAAGAGAAAACTATTCTAGATTCCATGCCCGCCTCCCCACACTTTTTCCAGTGGCTAAAAATTTACCTTACGATCTCCCCCCTGTCGTACATAGAGGCGATGTCCAGCGCCGAGTGGAGGTCGTTGTCCACTGCGAAAATGTTGCAACCCCAGTGGACGAGGTAGCTGACGACGCCCATGTGCCCTCTCATGGCGGCGTGGTGTAAGGCCGTCATCCCCAAGTAATCCGCCCTGTCGACGTCGCCCCTGGAACACAAGGAAAAATCGTGGTTTGAGGTTACTTTGAGCGAGGGAGAAAAATGCAACTAACAAACACAGTTATTATATTTCAAACTTTAATCTAAAGTCTTACCTAAATTCACCAACAGTCTTCCCTAATTTCATCAGCAACAGTTTTACCAAATTTCATCATCACTAGTCTTACCTAATTTCATCACAACAGTTGTACCTAATTTCATCACAAACAGTTTTACCTAATTTCATCAGCACCAGTCTTACCTAATTTCACCAGCAACCGTCTTACCTAATTTCATCAGCAACAGTCTTACCTAATTTCATCAACAACAGTTTCACATAATTTCATCACAACAGTCGTACCAAACTAGTTTTACCTAATTTCATCAGCACCAGTCTTACCTAATTTCACCAGCAACCGTCTTACCTAATTTCATCAGCACCAGTCTTACCTAATTTCACCAGCAACCGCCTTACCTAATTTCATCAGCAACAGTCTTACCTAATTTCATCAACAACAGTTTCACATAATTTCATCACAACAGTCGTACCAAACTAGTTTTACCTAATTTCATCACAACAGTTTTACCTAATTTCATCACAAACAGTTTTACCTAATTTTATCAGCATTAATCTTACCTAATTTCATCAGCACCAGTCTTACCTAATTTCATCAGCAACCGTCTTACCTAATTTCATCAGCAACAGTCTTACCTAATTTCATCAACAACAGTTTCACATAATTTCATCACAACAGTCGTACCAAACTTGATAGTGTGCTTTCTTCCCCGAATGACTTCGTACCATTTGTTCTATTATTAAGCTGACTAATCAATATTGTTATACACATGCTGTTTGAAATTTTTAAAAATGTACGGACGGGAGCCTCAACATTTAACTTTTAAAGGGGGGGGGGGGATTTAAAACTCTGTTTCATTAATAGCTTATCGTTTAATACAACTCATAAAATCATTCATTTGATAAAATTAAGAAAATATTAAGGTTTAAACAATTTTAAAACTATTTTCGATCTACAAAGGCTTTACTAAGGGCATGCGGACCGCACCGGTTGACACCATCACAAGGAATAACACCAAAATGTTACATTCTGTATGTTACCGTTATTTGGTACGATTAGACTCACTGGAGGTATATGGGGTAAGTCGTGGGGGGACACCAATCCTAGTTCCGCCTCTGTTTAAATAAACCCATTCTCTTTATATAGTTTACCTACTTCTGTAAAAATCCGATGGCAATGTATAAATATGATGGTGATGTGTGTATGTGATTTTGAAGTATTCATTCGATGGTCATTTAATGCGGGTACATTAGTGGCTTTGTGAAGATTTGATGGTACACAAAAATCTCTCTGGTTTGTGGTTACTTAAACTTCTTGCTTCCCCGCACAGGTAATCATAAAATATAATTTCAAAAAGCAACTCGTTATCATGTTCAAGAAAAGTCACGTGGCAAAGCGCTACACAGTTGGCGACAATTCAAACAACACAGAGCATTATCCAGCACAAGGCCGACCTGAATCTTAGAGATAAAAACAATTGAGCGAAACCTTTTGACAACGGGTTTACGCATATTAAAGTCATTGGTGGTGATTTAATGAACAGCTTTTTTGGGGATTTTGGAAGCAAGGCGATACCAATAACATAATGTATATATATATATACATCTATATATTAATAATAGGCACTTTCTTTTTAAAAGTTTAAATATAGATACGGTATATACTTCTCGGATATGACCGCCGATTATATAGAACGGTATAAAAATACATTCAGAACATTCTGAACAGTCAAAACATCTTAACGTAAGGTTTAAAGAAAATAAATTTTACAGTTCAACCTATTTTATTTAGCCTTTTCTGGCTTAAATCGCCAAATAAAGATTCAGAGGATTTATTGACGGATAGAAAACTCGATAAGGTTATAATAAGCGTGGGAATGACTAGTTATAACAGAGTAACTAGTTATACTACAAGACGTAGGTCGTCTAATTTCGCATTACGAAATGACGCTCAACGCTGTAACACTAATGAGGTACGAACGAATTTTCGAAAGTCTCGTATTGGGAATAAAATATCGTGTGTACTTTTTACTCATATATTTCTAAGTGAACTGTGTTGGGAATAGGCTACCGATCTGAGATTTACACTTAGGACTCCATACGCACTTTTTAGTACTCCTTTGCCGCTCTGTAACACTTTAAAACACTTTTAACTTGTAGTTCTTTTGGGTAGGCCTTAGCGAGTCTACACATATTTGCATATTTGGTAGGGCAATATACCCGTCAAAATTGGCCCGGTGGACAAAACGGTCCCGACATAACGCCCCGGTCAAAACGGCCCCAGACAAATTTTTAACATTTTTAAACGAAAACCTTACATTTTTTAGCATTTTAAGCTTTTGTCAACTTTTTCAACTTTAAAAAAAGTGGTATTATTGTAAAATTATTTCCTTATGTGAAGTTATTACATTGTTTCTTGTCAACAAACAACCGTGAATCGTACCATTTCCCTTAAACGCTATTAAATTCATTCTTGTGACGTCATTATTATTGTTTCTTGTGAGCTAAACCTGACACTGAATAGGTGAGTAAAAATAAGAATATAATATTTGATAGAAAATGTTACTATTAGTCCATCTCTTAGTCCAGGGCCGTTTTGTCGGGCCGTTTTGTCCGGGGACGTTTTGTCGGTGAACCATAATATAAAATAATTACAGATGGTGATCACTTTCAACACTGACGTATGTATAAGTGTTATTTTAAGACTCTTATTTCGTCCTGTGGTTGTTTTGTTTTAGGTTAAGTAAGCTCTACGTCTGATTACGTCATATTACTAATATATTCACACCAAAACCCCAACCTAAATAAGATCATAACATTCGGACCGGTGTCCGGCGGTTTTCGAAGACCCCACACAAAGGACATGGTTTGAGAAGCTTCGGTGAAAAACCCGAAGCGATGTTTCTCTTACTGACCTCTCTCTATGCAAGCAATCGATTAGACATGACGAATCAATGATCTGGATTAGAGCTGAGTAGTTATTGGGGAATCTAAAACCCAGCACACGATCAATTGTGTACGTCCCACGTGTGTGTATGACACATGTTTAAGATGACGTGTCGTGTCACGCCTTGCCTTCAAATAAATCAAACCCTACCTACCGATCTCCCGTGCCTTGCTCGAGTATTGGGACGAATTTGTTTAACTCAACAAACGGATAAATAAAACAAGAATTCTGTTGTTACATTTTTTTTTAAAAAGATAATCAGTTGATTGCACATGAGCAGCCAAGGATTTCGTTAGTTTTTAATCAATTATTGATTGCTACGAGGGAATATCCCAGCATGTACGTTATTCTACCCCCCCTCCTCACCGCAAGGGGTTGGTGTGTGTGATTATTTTTTAAAAATTAATGGTGGGTGTGGGTGGGACATAAATCAATGCGGTACTCCATTGTTTTACCTGTCTCCTGGAGCTAGAGGATTTATTGACTGGATGGATTATTGGGGATTTCTCTATCTCTGCACGAGTTACATTAAAAAAACAATATGAAGAAGGAAATGGGTTGGTCAGGTAAATGGTGGGACGGGTAAATAGTGAGTTAGGTGAATGGTAGGCCAGGTAAAAAGTGAGACATATGAATGATAGGCCAGGTAAAAAGTGAGACAGGTGAATGGTAGGCTAGGTATAAAGTGAGACAGGTGAATGGTAGGCCAAGTCTAAAGTGAGACATGTGAATGGTTGGCCAGGTATAAAGTGAGACAGGTGAATGGTTTGCCAGGTATAAAGTGAGACAGGTGAATGGTTGGCCAAATAAAAAGTGAGACAGGTGAATGGTTGGCCAGGTATAAAGGGAGACAGGTGAATGGTTGGCCAGGTATAAAGGGAGACAGGTGAATGGTTTGGTCAGGTAAAAAGTGAAACAGATGAATGGTTTGCCAGGTATAAAGTAAGACAGGTGAATGGTTGGCCAGGTATAATGTGAAACAGGTGAATGGTTTGCCAGGTATAAAGTGAGACAGGTGAATGATTGGCCAGGTATAAAGGGAGACAGGTGAATGGTTGGCCAAATAAAAAGTGAGACAGGTGAATGGTTTGGCCATGTATAAAGTGAGACAGGTGAATGGTTGGCCAGCTGTATGGACAAACAAATCTCTATGAGCGTCTACAATAATATGGAGAGGTCGATATGAAGAATTATCATCTTAACAGTTTATTCCAGTGATGTTTAACCTATGCAACGCGTGCCACAGACGGCACACAGAGCCTCATCAGCCGGCACGGGACTAAAATATTACTTCCTTAATCAAACCACTTTGCTGGCACTTGGTGATGGCATTTTGCTATATAGGTTATAGGTTTTGTTTCATTGTTGTGTATACAGCCCAAAAAAGGCTCATTATCACTTGTTTAGTCTATTCTTTCAAAGATTCAATTCATCTATAGATGATATATACAATTGTGAAGATTGGGGGAAGGGGAGGGGAGAAATATAAAAAGTGACTTTTGATATTAAACCTATGGCTGACCATCGATCACTTAAATAACTCATAATTTTAAGTTGTACTGTTCACATTTTGTGTTTGAAGATTTTCATAAACTGGTTGTTGAGCCAACTATCAGTTAGTCATCGTCTCCTCAGCCAAACTTAACCGACATTGAGATATTAGGGTTTATAGGCGGTGAAAAGGAGGATGGCAGTGCGACCAGCTAAAACGGAACAACGCTAACTGCCCACAGATTGGACTCAAACCGTGTAACAACAGTACCGTGTTATAACAGTGAAGTCCAAAAGCAGGGTGCCACAATTCAAACTTATATCCACTGATTTGGAGGCGAGGGGGGGCGAACAGGGTGCGCTAAAGCAAGATGCAACAATTGCAATATGTCCATCAATTAGAAAGGGGTTCCTCAAGGAATTATCATTTGGCATATCAAACAAGGCCACACAAAAATCCTTTCAGTGATGCCTATTTTACCGGAGTCTCATTAGATATCCACTAATATCCACCCATTAGCAGCTCATTGTTAGCTCGCCAATTCAATTTTCCCATGCTGGTGGATGTTCGACTGACCAATTCGAAATAATTAACTAATTATTTAAAAATATGAAGCGAAGCCTATGATATAGACCAGTGATGGCGATCCTTTTCTGGGGTCGCCTCCCCAAAACTTCAAACGAAACCCACTTTTTTAGAGAAAGCGCCAATACTTCAAAGCCACCCAGAAGAGTGGGGTTTGACTTAGCTGGTTTGATGACGTTAGTCATATTTTGGCGCGTGTCGACTGATGAAGCTCTGCGTGCCGACCGTGGCACGCGTGCCATGGGTTCGCCATCGCTGATATAGACACATCTTCATGAATGAAACAAAAAGCGTGAATGACAACTTGACACGCTAATAGAACATGGCCGCCACCATGTACTCTTGAATAGAAAACAGGGTCAAGATCTTGTAATCTACACAGTTACTGGATGCAATAGCGCGGCCTAAGTAGGACTTCGTGCTGATTACAGTGAGGTGGTTGACTCAGCCCGTTGCATTTGCGATTAAAAAAATAAAGTAATTTTGATTCGTTGTTTTTTAATCTTCTCGCAGTATGAATTTTATATTTGCGAATTTTTAAAATTCAGTCTTGTAATGAGATTTTTGTTAGCGAATGTTTTTAAATATATTTTAACTGAAATGTATGTTTGCGAATGATTTTGAATACAGTCTTATTAGTATGAAATTTAAAAGAGTGAATATTTTTTTTAATCAAGGCCTAATAAAGCACGTCTCTTAAAAGTATAATTCATTAAAATATATTTATCTTTTTATTTTGACTTAATGTTGATTTTTAAAAATAAACATAAGTTTAACAATAAAGTTGTTCACTTTAAAAACTGTTGTCGTTTTTTTTTTTTTTTTAATTAAAGAAATGTTATATTCGGCTAGCCGTCTTAAAATTTGAAAAGTAGTGACGATTACATATTTGTCTTCATCCGCTATCTGATACGAACGATTGAGAGACTTGACATTATCTGAGACACAGAATCTCTTCCGCCTTGCTGGTCAGCATGTGATCGTGAGGTCAAGTCCATGCGACCTACTTTATCTCAACAAGACTGACAACATAATTCAAACATGGCTTTTTGTTGAACATAGTGTATCCATGCGCACGATTGTGTATATATATAGAGAGAGGGGGAGGGTGAAGGTAAAAATATGCTTTGTTAAAAAGAGAAGTGAACAAATTGCGCGTGGTTAGTTAATAAATATGTTATGTTAACAAGTTCTAGATTATAATCACTAGCAAACTATGTAGCGCGGCAGTTCAGAGAGGCAATGACAAATCTCCTCCCAGCTGATCCATTCAGAGCAGTGTAGGAAACTGAGTCAACAACACCAGGATACGGGGACACAAATACAGGACTGAACATAACCCAACCAACTTTTATTTCAAAAGGCTTGACCACAACTCAACCAAATCCTACTTCAAAAGGCTTGACCGCAACGCAACCAAATCCTACTTCAAAAGGCTTGACCACAACCCAACCAAATCCTACTTCAAAAGGCTTGACCATAACCCAACCAAATCCTACTTCAAAAGGCTTGACCGCAACCCAACCATCTCTTACTTCAAAAGGCTTGACCACAACTAAGCCTTCTCTTACTTAGAAAGGTTTGACCACAACCAAGCCTTCTCTTACATAGAAAGGTTTGACCACAACCAAGCCTTCTCTTACTTAGAAAGGTTTGACCACAACCAAGCCTTCTCTTACTTCAAAGGACTTGATCACAACCAAATATTCACTTACTTCAAAAGGCGTGACCACAACCAAGCCTTCTCTTACTTCAAAAGGTTTGACCAACAACCCAACCATTTCTTACTTCAAGAGGCTTGACCACAACCAAACATCTCTTACTTCAAGGAGCTTGACCACAACAGCGATTCTAACCGCGGATATTTGAGTCGGTCCCCTGAAAGAGCGGCTAATATTTTTAAATCGTGCTCTCGAACTCGACATGGTCGTGCCCTCAACCCAAGACATAGTTATGTGACCCTGCTTAGCAGCTTGAACAGATTGCCAAGGTGTTGCGCAGGTGCTTTAGAGCACAACCTGAGACCTAATAGAATACGACGTCCATGCATTATTTAATTCTCTGGGTATGAATGTATGCATCCAAGAATGTATGGTTTATAAGGTAAGCTCAGTAGCTAAAGGTCACTTTACAAATTTACGCAGTTTAATATTTTTAAGGAAATTGAATTAATTTAACTGAGAAATTTTCTTAACTATTTTTATTTGGGTAAAGAGATTATGAATTTATTAACTGTCAATATTTTACTAATGTCTATGAGTTATTGACTGGCCATCGTGAATGAGTAATTATAAATATATAGACTTAACCATTCTTCACAAGTAACTACACGAATTGACTGAAAACCATATACATATAATATTCCTAATCTCGCCATTTTGTTGCTGATTAGAAAAAAATCTGAACTGGATTTAGTCAAACTGCTAATTTGTCTCGTCACACAACAGTTGTACTATTTTTTTAAAAATTAACTGTGCAGTGACAAAACAATGTGATAATTTATTTGTTAAAAACAACCACGCCTTTCGTTGCTTCGTGATGCACAGATAACTGCAGCCTGTTGAATGGGCCAAAGTTTATCAGAACTATGTGATAACTTTAGTGTAAATATAGCTACTTAGACACGATTTTTTTTAAAAGTTGGTTACAAGGTTTCCCAAAATTGTAGGCAATAAATCGTTCCTGGTCCCTATGACTTAAAAGTAAATGGTTCTTTCAAATGAACAATTTCAATGAAAATTGATTTTAAATAAACCTTTTGGGTTAAAAGATTAAAACACAGAGTTGTATGGAACTAGAAGGTAAATAAGAATCAAATTTGAAGACAAAGAAATGTGCTTTAAGTTTAGGAATAAAAATGTTAATATTTTTTAACAAAATGTGTCCATAGCAGACGATGTCCACCGCAAAGGAGTCACTAGGGGGTGCGAGTGGTGGGGACCGGTGGGTGATACAGTCACTAGTGGGTGCGGGTGGTGGGGACCGGTGGGTGATACAGTCACTAGTGGGTGCGGGTGGTGCGGACCGGTTGGTGATACAGTCACTAGGGGGTGCGGGTGGTG
>MUZC01001384.1:80764-125625 GCA_002072015.1 Radix auricularia
CGGTGGGTGATACAGTCACTAGGGGGTGCGGGTGTTGGGGACCGGTGCCACCGGTTGATACAGTCACTAGTTGGTTCGTGTGGTGCGGACTGCACCGGGTGATACAGTCACTAGGGGGTACGGGTGGTGGGGACCAGTGCCACCGGTTGATACAGTCACTAGTTGGTGCGTGTGGTGCGGACCGGTGCTACCGGGTGATACAGTCACGAACAGTGACACCAAAATGTAAGCTTGGGTATTTTCACTTTTACACGGCAATGGCAGACTCGGGGGTGATTATTGGGGTAAGTTGTGAGGGGTGACATCATGAGCTACCACACTGGTAGACGCCTCTGCTCCACCGTAACATTTGACAGTGTAAGAAAGAAAAGGAAGGAAATCAGAAATCACGAAGAAAGAGAACATTAATGAAAGACGCAGTTGTAATTGGGTGTTTTCTTTGATGTGAAAACTGGTGACTATGATTACATTTGCATCCAAATACTGGTGGTGACGGCTTTAATCTTGAACAAAAAAAATATGTTTCTTGTTAAGTTGAGACTCCAGAAATTTGCGTATGAAACTAATTGAAATCTAAACTTATTGTGATAATTTTAATTTAGAATTGATCCCAACAAAACAAAACAAAAAATATTTTTAAAAAAAGAAAATAAAAGCCACTTGAAATTTTTTTTTAAAAGTGTCTACAACCAGGATTGTTATTATATGGAAGACCCGAATACTATCCTTTATATATTCTTTGAAAAATTATATATTAAAAAAAAAACAAAAAAAAACTTTGTATTATCTTGAATGTTAATCCCCCAGAAATTAATAATTTTACTGTTTTCACTAATTATTTTAGGAGACGTGTTTAATTAACCAAACACATGATAAATATTTTATGTAGCTCTAAAACTTCCCATCAGACATACATTAAGGTAGATGAGATCAACTCAGAAATACCGTGGCTGACATGAGAAAAGAAAGGAATAGTACAGGTGAATTGTTTTAATTTTTAAAAAGTCTTATCTAGTGAGGGTGAGCTGCGATTATGAATTAGACAAAACGGTTGTCATATCGAATCCATTCATAACGCCTCTACTTTTAAATCCAAGTGAATAATACTTAGATTCTACATAAACATCTATTGTCACGCAGAATAAGAATATATGAACCCGTGCTAGCAGTTCAATGCAATAGGTTTACGTGAGGTAGCTGTGATTTCAATTACAAAATTTAACCCGGGCAAACAGACAAGCAGATAAAACGACAGAATTGTGAAGTTTTAAAATATTGAATCAAGGGTCTTTTCAATGGCAAGTGCAAAGCTTAGACTAATGTCAAACGAATTTGAAATTGTGTTACAGGTAAAATAATTACATTTGATTGGGAGAATTTGATTTAATGCAGGAAGTGAAACTGTAAGAAAAATGTGTTAATAACACACGTGTGATCTAACAGGTCTTAAATAACTTTATTTAACCTACGTTTGATTAAACTCCCTTTCACTTAGAGATCTAAAAAAAAACACCCTTTGATCTAACTTTCATTTACAAAATTTTCATTTGACCAACCAGATGTTAAAAACCTGTTTTTTTTTAACCTAAAGGATCATAAAATGAAACTTTGATAGTGCAAAGTTTGGTATTTTACAACAGTAAAACATATTGAGCACATATTGGCCAGACATCACGTGGTTTTAGCAACAGGTATATACGACTATTTTTTTTACGTTACAGATTAACGATTTTTGACAGAAAAATAGGACATGTCGTGAATATTGAGACTAATTGCACAGAAACTCTTAGATCTGATTGACAGTTGTTTCCATGCGTGTACTACAGGCTGCACACAGTTCACAACGTTATAACTACGTGAGACAAAGAGGCTATCGTAACCTTGACAGGAAAATTTGATTATTTTGAATGCATTAACAGAGATTACTGTCTATACAGATGTAAAGATAAAGTGACGTCAAGACCAGTGAAGTTTGATTCTTGGAAATGTAAAAAATAATGTGTAACTTAATACAGATAAGATATAAGATGACTTAAGTCGCAATAACCGAACTAAATCTCGGTCCAGTATCTTTGACCACAGAGTTGTAACGACCAACAAAGTAGCCAACTTCAAGTTAAAAACTCACGGCTTATTTTTAACTTAAGTATAGAACCATGCCACATTTCTTTTAGGACCACTGTGGTAACGGGCCCTGGGTTATCAAGAGAACAGGTAAATGTCACAAAGAAACAAATGAAAATGTCTCTAAATGTCTTAAATCCATTAAAGGGGATTAAATTCAGATGAGACTTCGACAAGATTGCAGAAGAACAGAAATTGTAAAAATATATTGATACCTTCTCCAGTGAGGGACAATGGAGTTAGAGAAAATGTTGAGCTAGGATTAGATTGATAGAGTTGTAGAATTTCAATTACA
Source organism: Radix auricularia (assembly GCA_002072015.1). NCBI lineage: Eukaryota > Metazoa > Mollusca > Gastropoda > Lymnaeidae > Radix > Radix auricularia. The sequence goes on from MUZC01001384.1 coordinate 83,184, forward strand.
AACAAACGAGGTTTTATTTAGTACTTATTATTATGACAAGAATCAATGTATTGACGTTTCTAAACGAAAGTAGGCACAAAGCAAACAATGCCCACAATATTCTACAATCTGATGAACAGCAACATATCATTTACATATAACGTATCGAGAGAAGAGCCACGAAAACAACTCCAAGAGACAGTTTCTGTGCTTTAGCTTTTATATGAATAATTATTCACATATAATTACTTTTTTTTAGTTTTGACATAACGATACATAATAATAAAAAGCAGAAATACACAGTTGAAATTTTAGCTTAGCATCGAATTCTTTTAAAAATATATTATACGTATCAATCACTGTCATTGTAAGTTCACCTCATTCAAGGTCCCCCTGGTGTAAATTAATAAATAATAATGGGTTTCCTAACTAATTACTGTTTCGTCTGTTGTTCCCCTTTTCCACAACCACCCACACAACATAATTAAATTATTGATCAGATCTTGATAGCCGAGATTTTGAAATGAGAGCTACAAGGCTACAACGAAACAAAAAAGGAAAAAAAATATATATTTAAGAGCCTTACATTTAATATTTTAGTCCAATACTTACTCTCGGCCCACAATGAGCCTTAGGGCTTCTAAATTCCCTTTGTCAGCGGCCCACAATGTAGCCGTCATCCCATCCTCGTCGGGCGTGTTGAGATCCTTGCGAGTGGCCTCCCGTAGCAGATCCATGTAGCCATCTTTGGCAGCTTCAATGAAACGTTCCGCCATTTGTTCCTGTTTCTGTCTCGAGCCAGCCCTGTGAGAAGCTGGTCCCGGGTGCTACTTTGGCCCTAGTCAATTGTCGATTGGCCGATAGGACTGGGTCCGTGTGTTGGGCTTTCTGCTAACGATAACAAACAAGCTTGTTAAAACACATTTGGGTTAATTTAAGGGGGCCTGGGTTTTTTGTCTTGTTGTTTTTTTTTTTTTGTGGTCAAAATTAAGATAAACGCCCTGAGAGATAAAGGCTAACACTGCCAGTGGTTAGCTTGGGACGGCTATCAGGGTAGGGGTGGGTGGGGGAACCACGATGTGTTCAAAAGGACGCGAAGAAAGGACCAAGAAACGTTCTTGTTTAAAGGTATTTGTTGAACACGGGTGACGTGACAGGTTTATTTATGACATACCGGTGGTCACCTAATAATCGCCAAAGACAAAGAATCCTACCGGATTTTAAACTTATCTAAATATTTATTTGAGGAATGGTTGCTGTTGTAAAAAATAAATGTCTTTGTCGGGTCACTTGATTCCTTTTTGTCTGCGACGTGACAAGGCAATGATTGAGCCACATAAACGATGTTCTCAGCTCATAAATTACAGACGCCCCTCCTATGTAGAAGATTATTGCGTAATGCGCTTCTCCATTTCTCCCAATGTTTACTGTTCTTTTTCCCTTTTAAATTTTAATTGGACGAATAGATACACAGGCTTTTGTTTCATTTGTCTCCATGCTTCTATTACGAATAATTTTACTTTCCGTGACTGAATTGCAATAATAAATCAATATTTCTGAATATATATATATATATATATATATATATGCCATTCACATGTGTCCAAAATTGGCCATAGATTCTGATGCAACGCTACGTGAAGAATCATAATGTGGAAAGGCCAGATTGTATAATGGTCTTAACTTCACTGACATTATACGGGTAAGAGTGTCGTAATCATCGTTACACCTGCCCCTCCGTGTCCTACTACCTACACTTGTGACAAAAGATGTAAGCTGCATCTCCCATGAGAACATTATTTTGTCATATTAACGTCCCACATAAACGCTGAAGAAATAATTTCAACACTCCTGGCGGAGTCAACCTTGAGAATAAACTTATTCAAGATAATCCTTACACAACATGTGATGAATTTGTTATTCTCGGTGCAATCTCGCTGACATTTTAACACCTCAACCTGCCCATTATTCCCTTGGTCTTCATAAACCTCCGTTTTACTATATCTCTCCTCTTGATGGTTTACTAGACCAAACAAGGCAACTAGGTTTTGTTTTATGATCACACTATTTTATTTATTTCTTTTGCTCGCCGACGTTCGTTGTTTAGTGGCGTCCAGTCAAATTCACGCATATCCTTTATATAAGAACTAATTTTTATTTTACAATAGTTTTATCTGGGCACATATACATGCAGAGGGCTACGTTAATTGAATAATGACGGATACACGCGTCAAAACGGTTGGTGATAACACAGGCGGCTTGAATTGAACTTTGTGAAATCGTGAGCTAAAATTAGCAAGTGTCACGTGACGTCTTTGTTGATACCGCTGACACGAAGTATCGGAATTAATGAACAAAAGACACACAATGTGTGCATCAAAATATTGATGATGACGTACACAGCGATTTTACACACAAGAAAAGATTTTTATTACATTTCTCTTAATGATTTGGAAAAACAATTAAAAAAAAAAAACACAAACAAACCTAGTAATGTATCATTTATAATAAAGCATTTAAAATTCTTTTTTAAAATCAGAACTCATAAATTACAAAAGTTTAGTAAAAATTCAAACTAGTCATAAATAATGGATATGCTTAGGGCGCAATAATTTTCTGTATTAGGGGCGTCTATAAATATCTCCGTCTATATCATACTTTGTTAAGCCGTATAGAGCCTGGTATTTGAAGTAAATTTTTATTGTAAGCACCTTAATCCAAGATATTAGAGGAAGCAAGATAAGATAGATATAAATTAAAAATGAAACGTTCTATTTTCCATTCAAAGTTTTTATAACCCTCTCACTTCATTATCGAAATATATAATCTTCGTCCTGATTTATTCAAACAAATTAAATTAGGCCAGATCTTAACGGTTTGTCAGTAACTGGGAGAAAACAAAAGAGTCCAACATTTTTCTATCCACATTTAATTTCTTAAATCTTGTTGGGCAAATCTAGTTTGATTTTTTGAACTTCCTCTTTGCTACTGAGGAGATTGAGTTTAAACTTCTGATTTGACGTGTGACTTAGGGAAGTGGATATGTGTGTCGTAGACCTCAAGCAGCAAGTGTTGTATTCTACTTAGGGAAGTGGATATGTGTGTCGTAGACCTCGAGCAGCAAGTGTTGTATTCTACTTAGGGAAGTGGATGTGTGTCGTAGACCTCGAGCAGCAAGTGTTGTATTCTACTTAGAGAACTTGATGTGGGTGTCGTAGACCTCGAGCAGCAAGTGTTGTATTCTACTTAGGGAAGTGAATGTGTGTGTCGTAGACCTCAAGCAGCAAGTGTTGTATTCTACTTATGGAAGTGGATGTGTGTCGTAGACCTCGAGAATCAAAAGTTGTATTCTACTTAGAGAACTTGATGTGGGTGTCGTAGACCTCGAGCAGCAAAGTGTTGTATTCTACTTAGAGAACTTGATGTGGGTGTCGTAGACCTCGAGCAGCAAGTGTTGTATTCTACTTAGGGAAGTGGATGTGTGTCGTAGACCTCAAGCAGCAAGTGTTGTATTCTACTTAGGGAAGTGGATATGTGTGTCGTAGACCTCGAGCAGCAAAGTGTTGTATTCTACTTAGAGAACTTGATGTGGGTGTCGTAGACCTCGAGCAGCAAGTGTTGTATTCTACTTAGAGAACTTGATATGTGTGTCGTAGACCTCGAGCAGCAAGTGTTGTATTCTACTTAGGGAAGTGGATATGTGTGTCGTAGACCTCGAGCAGCAAGTGTTATATTCTACTTAGGGAAGTGGATATGTGTGTCGTAGACCTCAAGCAGCAAGTGTTGTATACATTTATTGAACCCACGGACTAGTAGGTCTGTCTTACTGCATCTTGAAAGCTAAATTAGACAGACTGCCCGATTAGCTTTAGAGTTGAAACTTGTTGCACACAATAATATTAATATTTGCTAACAACAGATGCCCATGAACGCAAATAATTGAGATTAAAAAATTGAGTTATATTTTGGGTCTGATCCGCTTATGCTCTATCTTGTAAGCAAATATTTTCAAATGATGCCAACTTCCTTACCACTACCGACTTATCGACACTGGCAGCCAGGATATGCGTGATATTCAACCCATTAAACATAATTATTTTTTTACCCTCCTTTGAGCTAACTGAAACTAAAATTATTTTAATTTCTTTCCATATATTTGTTCATCTGTCGATTTCTTTGGTCTAGTATTCTAATCCGCAAAAATGTTTTGTGAAATAAATTCATTATTTTTAAATTATTATTTTTAGTGACAATAGCTGGGCTATAAACAGTGATCTAGGAGTAAGGGTATGGTTATTATTTATATATATTCTTTGCTTTGAGATTTACCTCCCCGAATGACATGACCATCACCGTGTCAGTTACGCCTTGCTGTGGAATGGGATCTTTTGTTGTCTGGCTGACCGTGCTATCAATCAAATAATTCGTTTCTTGGTCTATTTATACAGATACTCTTCTCCGAGTCTCCGAGGAAGTGTTATGGCTGGCAACAAGGAAGTGCCCCGAGAATACCACTAGCATGTTTCTCGGATAACTACATTACACTCCTTGTCTCAGACTTATTAAAAAAAACTTCTAATAGCGTTTGTTATGTACATTTCTTTTTTATTTTGACAAATTATCTCAGGGTACACATGTTAGAGACATACGCATTAGATTATCCATGCTTTCTAAAACTGACACATAAATAAAGTGAAGCCTCTCTTTCGAGCACCTCTCATAACCAGAAATTTGCATAACGAGCAAAAAATTTATTTTGAAAAAGTTGCTCCCATAATGAGTGAAATATTTGCATAACGATTGACACAGAAAAAGGGATAGTCCCTTTCTCCTGGAAATCAATTTATAAGCCGGCAGTCCAGACCCGATATATTAGTAAGTATGTGTTTAGCATTCGGTATGTCAGCGTATTCTTTTTGTGTGCGATCATCCGTCTTTATAAATTTAGAATTCTGAAAGTATTCGTAATTTTTTTTTATGTGTAATAAACCAGTGCTAAAAGGTCTTCGAAATAAACAGAAGAAGATTATCATAAGAGAGAATATATAACTGTTGAAATGAAACGTAACGTTATTGAAGGGTGAGAACAATGTCTTTGTGTGGCTAATCTGACGTGCACTCACAATAGGCCAACATTAACGATCTACACAATTCTCAGGAACAAAACCAAAATTAAGGAGATGTATGCTTCAGGGGGTGTTTTTTAATCCTGGAATGCACTATCTGTGATGAGCTTTGTATCGGACTCTCAAGGCCAAGTAACCCCTACCCAACTAGACCACCCGGAAAGATAAGGGGAGGTAACTCCCATCTGGGAATCTAACATGTGGGCAGAATAAATGATACATAATTTCATCAACGGGGCTGAAACATGGAAGTCCTCACCCTATTGGCTATGGTTCATCATGCAACCAATCAAGAGTTCTTAAAGTCACGTGACCAGTAAAGATATAACCAGAGAAAACGCAAGGTTCATTCTTTTCACTGCCAAAGTGTACAAGGCGAAACATCGAACAGTAGCGCCCCACAGGATCATATCACTGAATGAGAAAAGCCGGCAATCTAACCAGTCTAGTAAGAGTGAACTCAAATCTTATTATAATGATGTACATTTATAATTATATGTATTTTTCATAGCAGATTGATATTTTATTTTGTTCGATTGACATGGATTTAGTACCCCACGGGATAAGTTTACCGTATTGGGACCCGTGTGATATTCTTAGATATATCACGTTTGCTTAAACATCTGCCTACACACGCGATCTCCACCAAATAGATGGAGCAGCGTGTGTGGTTATTATATTATGTATAAAATAAATTAAATTGTTTTATTGATTGCTGAACCCACGTGTAAGGTGTTCGCCAAATAGGCCTACACCCGTGGTAGTAAGAATAAACCATTAATTCATATTATTATGTCAAATTGTTATCCCCTTCTGGCGTCTTGCTCTGAACGGCTTGTCATTGGAAGGAGGACCATGAATAAGTCTATGCGATAGAAAACTCCCAGAGTTTTGTTTCTATTTCATAGCCTGGTTCCTGTTACGTCTGAATTCCAGGGAGCTGCCAACCAGTAGAAGTACGCCACGGTGAGGTAGCCGGACAGCCGTCTCCCCCACACCGGTACTATTGCCGATAAAGGATTGCTACCCTTGCCACGCGACAGCCAAGTACACCTTGTGTCCGTGCCAGCAAAGGCCGATAGCAGATCAACAAGTGCTACCATCTGCCCTAACTGTAGGATTGAATATCCGTACAGTAGGCCGGAGACACGCACCATTCACCACAGAGCCCTGTGCTCTTTTTCTACCCAGCTCATCACGTTATACCGTAATAGCTGATGCCGGACATACCACACCCTAGCTGTGTGACCGTATGTGCTGGAAATCTTGTCAACAACACAAGTGGAGAGAAGTGAGACCCCCCCCCCCCCCCCCCCCCCCCCCCNAGCTGATGCCGGCCATACCACACTATAGCTGTGTGACCGTATGTGCTGGAAATCTTATCAACAACACACGTGGAGAGAAGTGAGAACCCCTCTACTGTGTACGATCTATCTAGGTCAAATAATACAGCAACCCACTTGTTTACACAAGCTTAGTCGAGCCAGCTGACTGTTACGTCACATCGTCAACGCTGTGGGAGGAGCTCAACACCGGAAGCTGACGTCACTTACACGTCGCAGAGAGACGAAAGGAGGTCAAGGCGCGCAGCACACCAACTCAGCTGACATACAAGCTACGCCAGTGATCAGGGACTCCGAAACACAATATAAGTATTCAAAATATAGAAACTTTGGCGTAAGGCAAGCTGTAATGATGATAATCTGCGAGCCATAATACTTTAAATACCTTAATCTTAGGGGCGCATTTATTAATGAATATTGAAATATTGCCATTGTATATAGTGTACATTAAACGTTAATCATTTATATTATACAATGGTTCTTTTGTTTATCATTTGCGGAGATCACTAATGTACGTCCTTGTGTGTGTGAAAGTATAAATACAAATAATACCCTAGACAAAACACATACTACACATATTTTCACCACACTATCATATTTTAAATTGGTTTGTATGTTGAAAAATTGCTTCGTTTAACGAGTGTTTCGCTTAACGAGTAAGACCCTGGAACGAATCATGCTCGTTACAAGAGGTTCCACTTCATTTCAAAAGCTCTTTGTAAACGACTAAAGCCAAATTTCTTCAGTTTTAAATAATATCTAAATGCAAAAGCATACAGTATGGATGTATAAAGGAATGACCAGTCAAAAAATTGTTAACACCTAGCAATGGCCAAATTTGTTCATATCAAACCGTGGCGAAATTTGACCACAGCAAACTATTGCAATTTTTACCACAACAGATCATGACACCGTTAAACCATGAAACGTTTAAGGTAAAATTCGCGTCAACAAATCATGTCAACGTTTTATCACAACAAAGCATTGAAAATTTTATTTTGGAAGGATCAGACAAAATGACCTCATACAAATGGCTATTTCCTTTAAATGAAAGTCTAGGATCGAATATACATTTTACCTGATATTTCTATCTCCTCAACGCCTTCCATTTTTTTCTGGGTAGAGTTGAAGCCTATTTATAACACTGTACGGAGAACTCCCGGTTTCTTTTTCTAGGCATTGTATTGGCTTTATTTTAGGACCATCGACTTAATTATGTAGAGACACCCCTGTCCTACACGGATGAGTAACTTATAAATAACGTACTAAGGTGGTCCACCAATCAATGGAACTGTCTTGGATTGATTGTGGCTAATTTAATCAGAGGGGTTCTGAGACCAATATTCCCTTTAAGCAGCGCGGCTCTGAAAATAGCAGAATGAGGCTGCGATGCACTTTAGATGTACCATGCAGCAAACTTTGATAATGATAATAAAATATGTGTGTTTATGTGACATAAACTATTTTGACAATAATAATTGATGCTGTGCTAATAATTGCACACGAATTTGGCTTTTTTTTTTACACTGAACAAAGTCTGAGACTGTTGTATCTGTCAGTTCCATGTCACACAGTATTGCCCGCTGAGTGGCACAGTAAGTGGTGTTGCCATGGTCCAGATGCTTTGTTTCTTCTTTAAATCGATGGATGGTCTGTACATGGAAACTATCGTTTCGTTAGATAATGCCTTGAAACTACAGAACTCAGATACCGAACGTTGCCTTAGATCTCAAATAACCCAGAAGCCCTAGATCTAAATTCAGAAACAGCGCGCTGCCCTAGATCTAAATTCAGAAACAGAACGCTGCCCTAGATCTCAAATAACCCAGAAACAGAACACTGCCCTAGATCTAAATTCAGGAACAGAACGCTGCCCTAGGTCTCAAATAACTCAAAAACAGAACACTGCCCTAGATCTAAACTCAGAAACAGAACGCTGCCCTAGATCTAAACCCAGAAACAGAAAGCTGTCCTAGGTCTCAAATAACTCAGAAACAGAACACTGCCCTAGATCTAAACTCAGAAACAGAACGCTGCCCTAGATCTCAAATATTTCTGAAACAGAAAGCTGTCCTAGATCTCAAATAACTCAGAAACAGCGCGCTGCCCTAATCTAAATTCAGAAACAGAACGCTGCCCTTCATCTCAAATAACTCAGTAACATAACGCTGCCCAAGATCTAATCTCAGAAACAGAACGCTGCCCTAGATCTCAAATATTTCTGAAACAGAAAGCTGTCCTAGATCTCAAATAACTCAGGAACAGAACGCTGCCCTTCATCTCAAATAACTCAGGAACAAAACGCCGCCCTTCATCTCAAATAATTCAGGAACAGAACGCTTCACTTCATCTCAAATAACTCAGGAACAGAATGCTGTCATAGTTATCAAATAACTCAGAAACATAACGCTGCCCTACATCTAAACTCTGAAACAGAACGCTGCCCTTCATCTCAAATAACTCAGGAACAGAACGCTGTCATAGTTATCAAATAACTCAGAAACATAACGCTGCCCTAGATCTAAACTCAGAAACAGAACGCTGCCCTAGATCTCAAATAACTCAGAAACAGAACGCTGCCCTAGATCTAAACTCAGAAACAGAACGCTGCCCAAGATCTCAAATAACTCAGAAACAGAACGCTGTCCTAGATCTAAACTCAGAAACAGAACACTGCCCTTCATCTTAAATAACTCAGGAACAGAATGATGTCATAGATATCAAATAACTCAGAAACAAAACGCTGCCCTAGATCTCAAATAACTCTGAAACAGAACGCTGTCTTAGATTTCAAATAACCCAGAAACAGAACGCTGTCTTAGATTTCAAATAACCCAGAAACAGAACGCTGTCATAGATTTCAAATAACTCAGAATCTGAACGCCGTCATAGATCTCGAATAAAACAGAAACGGAACGCTGCCCTAGATCTTGAAGAACTCGAAACAGTGATATTTCTAGATAAGAATGCTTAAAGATGCGAACAATCCAAGATACAAAAGACCTAGAGAAAATTGTCTTTCTAAGATACGAAAGAAATTCTGAGATACGAAAATCCCGCAGTTGACAACATTGAGTATCCCGTGACTGCATTCCACTTGCCACAAACAGTTCTTGCACCATTCTACACGCCACCAACAGTTCTTGCACCATTCCACACACCACGAACAGTTCTCGCACCATTCTACACGCTACCAAAAGTTCTTGCACCATTCCACACACCACGAACAGTTCTCGCACCATTCCACACGCCACCAAAAGTTCTTGCACCATTCCACACACCACGAACAGTTCTCGCACCATTATACACGCCACCAAAAGTTTTTGCAACATTCCACACACCACGAACAGTTCTCGCACCATTCTACACGCCACCAAAAGTTCTTGCACCATTCCACACACCACCAAAAGTTCTTGCACCATTCCACACACCACAAACAGTTCTCGCAACATTCCACAAGCCACCAACAGTTCTAAACACGTTTTACGAGACATAACTAGAATTTTTTATTTACGGTTAGTTTTGCCTTACGTATTAAATTGAATATCCATTTACTTATAGCTATTTTATGTTTAGCATTAAATTGTGCAAAGTTTGTACATAACGTATTATGTACATCAAGTTAAATGGTTGGAACGTAATGCCATAATGATCTCTGCTATCCGTTTTCCTACCCTACCACCTTCTTTGACATTTCGTCACATCCCTTTTTTTCATTTACAGTGGAACCTATAATTACGAGCACCTCCCATACCGATTAATTACCATAATGAGTAAAAAAAAAACACGTTTTTAAAAAATGCTCCCTTAACGAGCAACATCTCGCATAACGAGTTAGGTAGAAAGTTTAAGTCCTTTTTTTCCCCGACATTCATTTTTGAGCCGGGACTTCCCCACCGATGCCTGAGTCTGTGTTTAGCATTCGGTCAATTGCCGTTTTGTTTTCGTGTGTGATTACCGGTTTTTACAAATTTGTATTATGACTGTATTTATAATTTTTTAATGTGCAAAGTGCAATTTAATAACCTGTGCTAGAATGTCTTCGAAGAAAAAAACGGAAGTGGACAATCATAAGAGGGAAAAAGTAGCTGTTGAAATGAAACTTAAAATCATCGAAAAGTAAGAACAAACCCAAACGGATTTTAATTAAGTTTTCTAAACATTTTTGGAGGGAAAAATTACCTGGAACGGGGGAGAGGGTGAAACTGATTTGGGTTCCGCAGCAGATTAAGTTGGATCCCAATGGTTGGAACATATAAGGTAAGTAATAAGGGATGTTTTGTTTTGGAGATTTTTATTCGGAAAATTAAGTAAAATTTCATTACATAAAATTTAGATTAAATTTTTATGTATACATGAGGATTACTTTAGATATTATTTTTATTTATATATCAAAAATCATACCAATTATTTATTTATCGTTTATAAGAGCTATAAAACTATTATTTTAATAGTATTTAATTATTAACATTACAACTATTCAGATTTTGAAATATGGCGTTAACAGAGGCGTCACTGGGGGCAGGTGCAGACCTCACCGGCTGACACCATCACAAGGGGTGACACCAAAATGTAAAATTCCGTACGTTCCCGTTTTTTTGGCACGGGCAAACTCGAAGGAGGTCTAGGGGTGAGTCATAAAGGGGTGACACCATGAGCCACCACACCGAGTGACACCAACCCTGTTGACGCCTCTGGTGGTTAATGATAAATATCTTTTAATGCAATGTAAACTGGCGATCCCACAAATACTGTTTGGCTTAATTAAATGTTAATAGTTACAGGTAACAATTTCAACCATTATAAGTCTAAAAATAAAGATAATGCCTATCTGAAATAAATGATTATGTTTTTCTATGTGGAAATGAACAAAAAAATTACCAGTTGATTTTCTTTTAATGATGAATTCAAAGGGAAAAAAACTTATACTTTTTTAATTTCAACCAGAACCATTTTTAAAAAATGTAAATATTGCAAAAGGTTAATAAAAACCTACATGTTACAGACACTTAACAAAACTTACATGTTACTAAAAACAAATCGAAATTGTGATGACGGTACATGGCAAATGGGGTTAACCTGTGTAGTGAAACGAACGAGCAGTATCTCATTGACAAACAGGACACCATATAACAACACACAAAGCGAAGTGGGACAAATCAATTCATTAAGTCAGAACCGTCGGTGTTTCCGTGTGTAAGTGTCTGTCCGTGTGTAAGATTGTGCCTGTTATGGGAGAAGGTGAGAACTCATAGGAAAGGAAGACAGCGCAATTTATTATTTTTTTTTTTTAATTTTCCCTTTTCTTTTTTTTCTATGCATGAATTTTAAAAGATATTTATGTATGATTGGCTAGTTACAATAAAGAACCTTTTTTAAAAGGAATACCGATGAATTGATGTTAATCGCTCGTTGTTATGGTTCGGTTGATATGTTAAAACACAAACTTAGTTAGCCTTCAAAATTTCAGCTCGCTAGCATACAGTGAAGTGGGTTAAAAATCTATCAAAATTCTTTGCGGCAAATAATCAAACAAACAATCAAGCAGACGCCACGAGTTAATATAAAAGAATTTTTTGTTTACAAAATTTAAATTGAAGTAAACATTGTAATGATCTTCGTCCACGAAGCAAGGAGAAAATTGTAAACAAAAAAATAACGCAAGATAAATACGTCAAGTCAACCGCTAACAAGACTAGAAGAAAAAATTTCTACAAGAAATAAATTCATTTTTAAAAAATGGGATATAGAGTTTGTGGGGTTAAAGTTTTGACTGCTTAAAAGTTATTTGATTGTTGAAGGACGATGAGACATGCCAGTGGCCTTCATAATGAAACTGTTTTATACGTTGTGAAGATTTGAAACATCAGGTCGATCTGACTCATTCACCCAGAGCCGTGATCTGATCAGGCAGCATGTAAAAAAAAAACGGCTCTTTGTAGACCTTCTGTTTTCACGACCACACTTAGCAGTCATCACCTTCAATATTCTTGGAGAACTCGAATATCTCAGCCAATCGCCAAAATGCGTTTCATTCCTTCGCGGGTAACATTTCCTCTTCTTCTCCAAAACAGTTCATTTCTCTTAAAGAACCTCGCATTTTAAAAACATATTAACTCGTCGTGTCTGTTTGAGCCTTGCTTGCTTGCCGAAAAAACTTTGGATCGATTTTTAACCCACTTCTTTGTAAGCTAGCGAGCTGAAATTTTGCAGGCAGACTCATGCCAATGATTAAATGATGTATCAAAATGTCAGATCGATCGAATGTACTATAGTCTAATTGAATTATTGAATTTAAAAATTATTTTATTTCTCTCTGTCTATTATGTTAATTTTTGAGATAGAGTGTCGTGGTGCGTATTATGTTCAACAACCTTACCTGTCGCGCATAAGGTGCGCATTATATTGACAATGCTTTTAAAAAAAATATATTCACGATTGGTGCGCATTATATTCAACACGTTTTACGAGACATAACTAGAGTTGTGTATTTTCGGATTGTTTTGCCCCGCGTATTATAATGAATATCATTATAGTTATATCTCGTATATAAAGTACTAGCAATTTCCCCGCGCTTTGCTACGGGAATTGGAGAATTAGTGATGAGTGAGTGAGTGAGTGCATAAAAAACTATGTTTGGGCCCCCGGCGCCCAGCAAGGGATATTTTAAATATTATTTCAGCTGCTGCCATCGCGGAAGTGTATTTAACAAACCGCCAACGTTTCATGCGTTTACCTATTTGGGAAATAGGAAAAATAGTGCTTTTCAATTTGTATATAGCACATATTAGGAAAAAACACGTTTTTGAGGCCCCGGCCCCAATGAGTGTGAATTTAAAAATTATATTACGCCAATTTTCGTCGTAAGAGGGTACCCAACAACTTCCAAAAGTTTTATGTTTCTACCTACATCGGGAATGTGAGAATTAGTGATTTTTACTTTTTATATAGTTAATATTAGGAAAAATACATTTGGGCCCCCCAGCCCACAGTAAGAGATGTTTTAAATAATTATTCACCTTCTACCACCATGGAAGTATATTTAACAAACCCCCAAAGTTTCATGCGTTTGCCTATTCGGGAAATGGGAGAATTAGTGATTTTCAATTTTTTATATAGCACATATAAGGAAAAAACGTTTTTGGGGCCCCGGCCCCCATGAGTGGATTTTTTTTTTTCAAATTATCGCCGAGAGCATGTACTCAAAAAATTTCCAAAGTTTCATGCTTCTACCTACACGGGAAATATCAAAATTGGTGATTTTCAATTTTTATAGAGCCCAAATAAGGAAAAAAATGTTTTTGGGCCCCCGGCCCCACATGAGCGAGATTTTTAAAATTCTTTTTCGCCAATTTTCGTAGTGAGATGGTACCCAACAACTTCCCAAAGTTTCATGCTTCTACCTACACGGGAATTTAGAGAGTTAGTGATGAGTGGGTTTTTAATAAAAGAAAAACTATATTTGGGCCCCCGGTCCCCCATGAGAGGGAATTTTAACATTCTTTTTTGCCAATTTTTGTCTGGAGCGTGTACTCAAAAAATTAACCAACGTTTCATGCTTCTACCTATACGGGAAATAGGAGAATTAGTGATTTTCAATTTTTATATAGCTCATATAAGGAAAAAACCGTTTTGGGGGCCCTGGCCCCCCTGATTGGGAAATTTAACTCTTTTTTCCAGTTATAATTGGGAGCATGTACTTAACAAATTTCCAAAGTTTCATGCTTCTACCTACACGGGAAATAGGAAAATTGGTGATTTTCAATTTTTATAGAGCCCTAATAAGGAAAAAAAATGTTTTTGGGCCCCCGGCCCCACATAGCGAGATTTTTCAAATTCTTTTTCGCCAATTTTCGTCGTGACAGGGTAACCAACAACTTCCCAAAGTTTCATGCTTCTACCTACACGGGAAGTTGAAGAATTAGTGATGAGTGAGTGAGTCAGTCAGTCAGGGCTTTCCCTTTTATTAGTACAGATTTATATTTATAGTCAAAAACGTGTTTGTTTTTTTTACCATTTTTTAAATTTTTTATTAAAGCTAATAATATTGCTTGTAGCGGTGCAAACTGTGCTGCCGAGTATGGTAAAAACGATGTCTGACCATGCTAAGGACACACAGTCTGGGACACACCGCACTGAACTGAAAGTCAGCCTGGGATCTAACGCTAAGAGGGCGTGACGGACAACATTAATTCATAGCATGTGGGTCACAGCAATAACTCACATTGCCATCTTTCTGTCTCCATAAGCTGATTTTTACAAGGGCGCATCCTTATTTACAATAGTCATGATAAAATAATCATCGACTCTCACGATATCAACGATACCGATGAAGTTGCCTGATATTAATACTGATCATGGGTTATATGTAACTAGATCCGACCCTCGGCGTAGCATAATCCGCAGAATTGCTCATAAATAGTTTAAAGAAATGGGGGGGAAGAACGAAAACAAACTTCTAGCAGTACACATTATGGTAGGTGTTTTAAAGTATTACTTCCTTTCATTTTATATAGTGAGTCTCAGTGCGTTGCGCATAGCGTGACGCTGTGCGTGTGTCACACTACTACATTAACATGGACTGTGTCTTGCTTGCTCTAGTTTCTGGCGAATTCTATAGATAGATTATCGTAACCACGAAGACAGGATGGGAGAATTATACAAAATGTAATTTTTAAATAAAAGTAAATCGAATTTGGGTTGATTTTTTTTTTTTAAATTACTAATGTTTGCAGTTAATTATGATTAATCTACTCAGGTGTGCCGGAAAATAGTCGCTTGGCTTAATGATGAAAAGGTTTCTCTACGAAAAGTTAAACTTTCTTGAAGTCCATGTTGGTTAAATGAGATTAGTGGGTAGGCTAATAATTGTAATAAGTGAGCTTTACTTAAACATTTATTTTTAAAAAAAGAAGTTTCATAAATTTTAACCACACAGATATCCTTGTTTTTAGGAAGAAAAAATAATTATTTTATAACGTGGTTTATTTTACACCAAGCTTTCCAATAACGTCGGGAATTAGACTTGCCCGATCACGAACAAGCACTCGCACAAATTCCAATTCCGATAACTTCAAGTGAAACAAGAGTTACATTTCATGTGTCAATTTTGATACGCCATTTCAATTAATTATCACTAATTAATTAATTAGACTTTAAGATAAATTGGTCTGATTAATTATGACGTAACCGTAAATCTTTACTCTCACGGAGATGTCAGCGTCCTAACTATCACTGTCCCACAGCTGTAGTCAAGTAATACATTGACACCAAACTCATTTAATCAAATAACGTGTGGCTTTTATCACTGCAAAGGCGGGCGCCATCCAAGTTTTAATTGTGCACCTACATTATATAGAGTCGACAAATCCTTGTGGTCGTCACGCCAATGTATGTTGATTATAGACTAAAAAATATTTAACTGTCTACTAAAGGTCCGCAACGAGTGGTGAGCCACGGTGATCACAGGTCGCGACATGTATCCCCCATTATTAAAGAAAATATATATTTAATAACCTTTAAACACTTTAAAAAATAATAATGATAGTAAATAAGTAATAGGTCTTAGAATTTAGTCTGTCATTTATATACCCGGAGGCTGAGGCTCAGAACAAAGAGGAACTTAGAGAAAAATAATAAAAGCAACATCAACCACTTCATCCAAGGGCGTGGCGGTAACACCAGATGTGCTTCCCCAAATCCAACAATATTGTTATATTTTTTTTGTAAAAAGAATGATGGACACAATAAGTGCACATATATTTATGGTAAAAATAAGTACCTCCCCCATAGTTCACTTAATAATTTCGCTTTTAGTTGACTAGGTCGTCCATAAATGACGTCATGCACCTAAGGGGGAGAGTGTCCCTACACTTGTGACGTTGTGTGACAAGGGGGAGGGGGTGGAGTTTAAGAATTGTGACGTCACGTCAAACTCGCTAATGTAAATCAAAGTTTCACTTATATATTCGATTTCTTACTAATTAATTTTATGACCCTTTACATAGCTTCACGCGTGTTACAATATCATAGTGCAGCCCTACACTAAATACCTACATAAATGACAACAAAGTGATTTGAAACATGCTCATTTTCAAATATGCTGATTTTGTCCGACCAGAGATGCCTGGAGGTCTCTCGTAGGTGGCCTATGCCCTTGGAGGAAGCGCAGACGCCGATGATGATCGGTGGATGTCCCTCAAGGACGAAAAGGGCTCAACATTTTCAAATAGAAAATATCGCTTTTAGGGGCGGGGGTCCCACAGCTTTGTGACGTCATATTAGAGGGGGTCTAAGTTTTTGTGGCGAAGTGTGACGAGGGGGGGGGTAAAAATCAGCCAAAATCGCGTGACGACTTTTAAGGACGGCTATTAACACAAAAATCTTAACCTATCTTTGCTGAAATACGCACAAAGAGACTACAAATATGCACAAAGAGACTACTAATATGCACAAAGAGACTACTAATATGCACAAAGAGACTACTAATATGCACAAAGAGACTACTAATATGCACAAAGAGACTACAAATATGCACAAAAGAGACTAATTTGCATCGCGACCAAGACTTATCTCATCAGTTATGAAAACATTATTGATTTTGATGAATGTAACTAAAGTTTGCTTTGTGTGATTGTAAGGGAGTTTGTGAACGCTGCGCGGGGGCACAGATATCTGACCGACGACGTGCAAAGGTTTAAATTAATTGCTAACGGCAAATTTTGATAACATAATATAATATGTCTGTTTTTGTTGAGTGTAAAAAATGTTGCACAAAAAATGTATGCTGTGAAACTTTGCACACTAGTTAGTTATTTCGGACATGGTAAAAGGAAACTTGGACTTAAATGGAACATTGATGGGGGAGGGTCGTGTTGTTGTTTTTAAAATAGTAATTAGTGCTAGCAGCAAGAACTGTAACTGTAACAACAACAATAACATATTTGAAGGGGTTTTAAGTTAATCCAACAGTTGTGCTCAATGTTTTAATAAGTTTCGGCCATCAAACAAGAGCCACCGAGCGTGGAAATATTCTACACATCCCCAATGCAAATCAATACACCCTTCGGCTAAACCAGGGGTCTCCACACTACGAGGCCCTCTCATCAGGCACCTGAAGACCTTTTAATCTCCGAAAAAAAAAGATATTTTTACCTGTAGTTTACCGCAAAACTTAGTAGTAGTAGTTGGGGGTTAGTAGTCAGCCCCCCCAAACTTCTGTTTGACAGTTAATGCGGTCCTTCGGCAGAAAAGATTGGAGACCCCAGGGCTAAACGGTAGTTGAAACAAATCATCAGGCTCGCTTGTGTGTAACTTTCATATGGCGTGTCATCATGATAAGGGGTGGGGGGTGGGGGCAAATAGTTTACCAGGCTTCTTGGCTTTAAAACAATCAATACGAAAATTAGAAAGTAATTTATTAAGGCTTTATTATGTTTGAGGTGGCCAGATTGGCTTTTGAGCCGTCTATAAATGACGTCACGCACCTGGGAGTTGAGGGGTGGCACATGTGTGACGAGGGGGGGGGGCTGTTTAAGAAATGTGACGTCACGTCAAAAACAAGCAAATTTAAATAAAAGTACCACTTAAATATTTGATTATTTTTTTTTACAATTTATTTAATGACGTTTAACATGGCTTCACGCGTGTTACGCAAATGTGTGGACCACCGCTCCCCCCTAGGTGCGTGACGTCCTTTATTCAACATATTTTGTTGTAAAAGTAAAATTTGAGGTGATTCATTAAATGTACTGAAAATAAAAATTATAAAAATAGCATGTAACCTACATGAATATTTTCTTTCCATTTTTTAAAATGATTTTTCTTGCAATGATTTCAACAAATTTTGTTGTCGTGTTATATTGTGATGTCATGCTATATTCGGGGCTTATTGAGTAGATAATTGACACCACACGATAAGCCTATATTTGTGAATTCCTAAAAGATGGGTATAGACAAGAGGCAGAGGTGGTATTTTTTTTTTAAAAAATGCTTAAAGTAAAAAACCTTGTTCGTGAGAGCCCCACCTCCTGACGTACGGTGCGGTTTTGTCGTTATGTTCAATCGATGACAGCGGTGTAAAGGGTTAAGATGTATGCATGTCGGTGACAGCAAAGGAAATTAACTTGAATGGAAAAGGTGAAAACAGAACAAAACGCCACCCTTCTCCCTGCTCTGGGTACAATATGTGTCAGTGACACAAGACTTTATGACTTTATAGGCTCGGTGAATGTTATGGGGGCCCGAGCTGTTAGATAAAATATGAGATTAACTTTCGTAGTCATTTTATGGGAAATCTTTATACAATAGTTGGACAGATTGACGATTCGGGGCTACTGCATACTTTATACATGACTATCTTGTAGGGCTGTTCCGGACTCAATTTTTTTTAATCCGGACGAGACCGGATTTCTTAAAGAAAAATCCTACCGGAGCCTGATTTCGGATTTTCCGGTACTTAATTCGGTACACCCCAAACTTACTTGTTATTTTTATATTTATTTTTCTTTCCCGATTTTCGCAAGTAAGGGGAAAAAAGTGTGTGTGTGGGGGGGGGGGGGGGTCAAACAAGCAGGGACAAGTTGTGTCAGAAGTTCTAGCGACATCATTGGTTGTGATTGATGTCAGTTGCCCGGATCTAATCTCTATCAATCTGTACTATTTATTCAGTTATCGTGTCCGCCATTTGTATAGGTATTTAATTAATATTCTTAAATGTCAATGAAATGCAACACAAAGACAAAATTGTCTTAAATGCTACCTCCCCCCCCCAAAAAAAAACAAACAAACAAACAAACAAACAAACAAAGAACTTACCCGCAACGTTTATTAAAGTTAAAGTCCATTCACATCAACTGTAACTTATAGGTGCGCCTGTACGCCATCCAATGTATCCAATTACTTTTCACGTTTCTCCGAGGAAATATTTCTCAGATGAAAGACATATTACTGTACTATTTTTAATATAATAGAACTCGTCCATCTCTTGAATTTTTTCACTGCTACACAGCAGATCGGCCCAACTGGTCATTTTAAAGTTACATTCGTTAAATCGATACATCACGTATATGAAACGAATTTATCCCACACATGTTTAGCTTTTTAAAAGTGTTTTTTTGGAAGTTTCCTATTTTTCAGTAACAAACGTGTAAATAAACTTTTTGACTTAAACATTCACAGTTATAAATAAACTTCTTGACTAAAACACTCACAGTTATAAATAAACTTCTTGACTTAAACACTCACAGTTATAAATAAACTTCTTGACTTAAACACTCACAGTTATAATTATAAATAAACTTCTTGACTTAAACACTCACAGTTATAAATAAACTTCTTGACTTAAACACTCACAGTTATAAATAAACTTATTGACTTGAACATCCACAGTTATAAATAAACTTGTTGACTTAAACATTCACAGCTATAAACAAACTTCTTGACTAAACATTCACAGTGATTCGGCAATGAATTCCTGAAAAAAGGTGATAACGTTTTTTTTTAAAGAAATAATGTCACTATAGAAAGAAAAGCGTTTCTCTGTTATCATCAAGTGGTGAGTACTTAAATCCTGCGTCGGCCGAGTGTGTTGGCTCCCCCCCCTCCCCTGTGCCTTTTAACAGTCCCAACACAAGCATACGGTGACTGAACAAAACCCAAGCCTCTCATGACGTGACGACAGACAGTTCGCGTGGCCGACTGGATTACCTGGAGAAATACATTTTATTGAGTGGGCCGTTCGATTGTGGCTACCCAACCACTCATTTCTAGTTCAGCGGTCCTCACAAAGTGAATGAAATATTTATTTTTTATTTTTTTATTTTAAAGTCGTAGGTGTTTGTCACGCCGGCTATAATTTAATTTCTAAAAAATGTCCTGAAAATAAAATATTACATTAAAATATGATACTATTGCTTTTATAACGTATTTTAAATTACCGGTAACTTTTATTTATTCGGAGTGTGGATGGAGGGATTACTATGTTAATAGTGGAGCCCAAGTGCTTTTGGAGATACTGGAATTTCAAATTTTAATTAGTAGTAGGAAACATCGAGAGCAGAGAAAAGCAAAGTCGAGATCAATACGCCAGTACACCACCCTTCACGTTGGAAGAGAAAGCTTGAATTGGGAAGGAGAGCTCTGTCTAACTCTTCAGCTTTACAGACAAGCAAGGCAGGACATATGCTAATGTTAGAGCTAAGGGCGGTGAAGATCAGAGTAGCAATCTAAATGTTCCCAAACTTTAAACGTTATGGCAGTGGCGTAGCTAGAGCTTTTGCCGCCCGGGGTGATCTCCAATATGCCGCATTTTAAAGGCCGCCAATAAATGACGTCACGCACGGGTGGGGGGGGGTCACACATTTGACGTCATTCAAAACGCGCAACTTTAAATAAAACTTCCACTTAAATATATGATTATCGACACTTTATTCAATGACGTTTTACGTGGTTTCGCGCGTGTTACGATATTAGAGTACAGTCTTTAAAAAAAAAAAAAAAAAAAAAATTAAACATGCTCATTTTCAAATAGAAAATACCGCTTGTATTTGAGGGGGGTTGGGGACTTTATCACGTCACATTGAGGAAGGGTCTAAGTTTTTGTTTCGTGACGCAGTGTGTCGAGTGGTCAGGGGGTCAAAAATAAGCCGAAATCACATGACGTCATTTATGGACGACCCCTTAAGTCAATCATACGATGTTTTTTTTTACAAATGTATAAACAGTAATAAATAATTGTAATTTAAAACGAAGTACTTTAAAAATGGCGGGGAACAATTTTATCATTACATGACCTATTTTAGTAAGCAGTAATAAAAAAGGCCGCATAAGATGATGTTCCTAAAAATACACATTATAAAAATAAAAGATAATTGTTTTGAAGGCCACAAGAAAGTTATAGGGGTCGCAGGTCCCCCCGCCCACCCCAATTGAGACGAAAGATATTCCAGATTTACACTTTAAAAAAAAAAAAAAACATTAAAAATTAATATGCTTTTATTTTTTATTTATAAATATATGATTTTTTTATAAAAAAGAAATTGTATGTAAACACTTTTAAAATTATTTATACATTTACTTATTTACCTAACTTTCATAAAAGAAAAATAGTATAATATGTTATCAACATTTAAATTATTTGTAATATCTTGTCTATGGACAATATTGCAAGATTTTGTAGTCTTAAATCACTTATTGTGGAGAGAATATAATTTTTTTCAACTTCAGTTTGCAGAAGCTCCTTTCACAGCTAGATACACTGATAGCAATCGTTGAAAAAATTAAAAGCCAAACTATAATGTTGGGTAAAGAACTTTCCAATATTTACTGTCGAATTTATTTTAATAGATCAAGGGGGCATTCCCCCACCCCCTTTTATTTAAAAATTATGCCTCTTCTTGAAGTGTAGGCACTGCCAGGGCTGTCGTTAGGCTCCTGCAACCTAAACGGTCGTAGAAGGCCCCGCGATTTCTTAGGCCCAACCTATCTTAATTTCAACTTATTATCCTTATTAATACCTTATCCCTACCCAAACTGGGGCCCACGCAATCATTTTCGCATACTAAGCTGCATGGGGCCCCGCAATAGCTAAGACAGGCCCCGTGTACTGCCACAAAAACCTGGATCTTTTCTCTTTCAATCTCGAACATTTCTTTATCAATGTAACTAAAGAAATTTATTTTATGTTAAAATTCTTCATTTTTAAGGTTACATGGTGTTATACACGAATATTTTCTTGCAAAGACATGTAACTCATCATCGCGTTCTTTTATTTTCTTTTTATAATTACATCTATGGATAAAATCATTTCTCGTTGTACTCCTTGCTCTAAAGATAGAACCACGTCTTCTGAATTTTCCCCACTCAAACTTTTCTTCCTATACTCCAGTGTTCAGTTGATATCTCCAACTATCTGTAACAGCGTTCTATATTACCACATGAAATGGATTTGGATAGCTTGCATAAATTTAAAAAATCATGTTAAGCCTGGTCCCTTTTGGAACTCAGGACGTGTTAGCGCATTTTCGTATTATGTATCAGTACTTATGTTAGATATCAGCATTATGTAGTTATCAGTAATTGTGTTTAGATTTTAGACAGATTTTTATGAATTTTCTTGTGTAATGAATATACCTGACATTTTTTTTATTTAAAAGTCATTTCTTTACATTTTAAAAAAATTTATTTTCTCTTTAATCTAACTACAAGTCACCACAAATGATGACGTAAAACTCTCTAAACTTTTACACATATTCTAATGACGTCAACAAAAAAAAAAACTAATTCTTTTGCACGCCTTCGCACCACTCTTGAATGCTTGAAAAATGATGTATTCGACTTCCGGCAATGGCGGCCATTCCCTGCGCCAGTGTTACCTCTCGATTCGCAAAGTTTTTTGGTAGTTTTAACGGGGTTTTTTAACGGATCGAGTAACTGAGTGTTGATGCACAAATGGCAGGTCAGGACTTACAAAAAACATATATACATCATGGGTCTAGGACTTATGGATGCTGTGATCAAAGGTGATGACAGACGGACAAAACGGGTGCAATAGCGCATTCGACTTCTCGAAAATGCGCTAATAAATGCGCTAAAAAGACCGGTTGCCATAAATTGAGATACCATAGAAAAGAAAAAGATTGCATTGAACTGAGTAAAATTCAAGCATTTGATCTAATTGTAATAGTTACTTCAGATGTCAATTTTTCAAGACGCTTGAAATTTTTAAGTAGAACTATATCCTTTTCGGAATTATTTATGTTATTGGGATGTTTATTAATGGAGAAATGAAAAAATCGTTCATTTTTAATGAATAACCGTATTTTAATGAAAAACAATCCATGTGTGATATTTTAATGCAATAAAAACAAAGTATATTTAATCTTTAATAAGTTACCTTACAATAATTTTATGTACCTGAAACAGTAATATAATTTACATTTTGCAAGTTAAACACAATATTTGAACCACCCTGTTATGTAGGTAGTTGTTAACGCATCATTCTGCGAATGTCGAAATTCCACGCAAAACCGTCGTGGCAATAATAATACGACATATTTTCGGACCAGCGGTGATGTATTGTAGTTTTTTATGGAGTTTTCTTATAAAAGCCTACTGCTTGATTTTCAAAACAAAGCGTTACCTTTTTTTGGCAATTTAAATTTTTAAACTTTTTTGCATTAGTTATAACAACCACTATGTAATAAAACAAATGTTGCATAAATCCGTTAATTAAAACTCAAAATTTTATATTCTTTTTGTCTCACCGTGGTTTCCCCCTTCAAAAGAAAATGAGAAGGGGGGGGGGGGGTCGGAATTGGCTTTAATTGTCAAATGCCCACAAATGCCGCCCTTTGAATGAGTGCCGCCCAGGGCGAACCGCCCCCACAGGCCCCCCTAGCTACGCTACTGCGTTATGGTGAAGATTGTGTGACCTTATGGAGCTAATTAGACATCATGAAGAACAGCGGCTGTGAACGAGATCAGAATCACAGTCCTTTATCTGTAATTGTCTAAGACTGATTCTCGTGAGTCACCGGCCACGAGAAGATTGATCAAAGTGATCCCCTAGCGACGATGCATGGTTTGGCCAGACTCGTCGAAAGAGGCTGAGTAGCTGACCAACAAACGCTTGGTGCAAGATGTGGAAGTAGAGTAGAAATCATTGAAATCGGTCGTGTCTGGGGGGATGTTGGAGAGACTGCATGGCCCAGTAATGACTCTTGTATAAGGTCAATGCCCTTGAAAGACACGCTGACGTTGTGGATGATAGACGGCTGCTACCCGGGGTCTAGCAACTATGAGAACTAGAACTAAAAGGCTTTAGTTTATTCATCTGTCATGAAAAAAGAAAATTGACGATATTGACACCCTCATTAAGTACAGAGCCGAACTACCACTTCGTCTTTCCATGCAAGTGCACGGAGTAAATAATGGAGGGGCGTAAAATTCATTTACGGAAATGTGGAGGAGAGATCCGAAAATATTAATTTAAAAATGTGTCCCGAAAAGGCCATAACACTTTTTAAAAGTATAACGTATAAAATTATCCCTTTAAAAAATAGCCGATTGATAGCTATTATATTATAATTGAAAAATTGGATTTTAACCGGGCCACAGTAAGTTTCATGACGAGAGGTTCTATTGCCTCCTTCTACGTCACAAATGGTGTAATTAGGTATTTTGAGAACAGGGGAAAATTATTTAAAAGTTACAAAATTTTCTCCCCCAACCCTTTCAGTTTAATCCCATTTTACAATGATATAACATTGTAAGCCTTATATTTGCGCCCCTGTACCTTGGAGCCGGGGACATATTTACTTCACTGCAGTAGCGTAGAGAGGGGCGGGGCTCATGCCCCAGTTGGCTCTTTTTTTAGAGGCGGCAAATTCCAAGTTGTTAATTAGCTTCTATAAAAGACATTTTTGAAAGAAAGTAAAGCTTTTTTATGAAAATAAAATAGAAATCAAATAACGTATTAATGTTGGAAATAAAGCTACTTTCCTAGTTTCACAATTATATAAGACACCTTTCTTAGCCATGGAGTGAAAAATACCAGAAATGGTTGGTGTACTCTATACCTAAAGATTCTGTTGTTTAACGGGTATTCTCGATCGTCAAACTTATACGATATAGCTGCTTTGAATTTAGGAATAGCAAAGAAAATTTCAATGAACATGATAAGACCCATCACTAGGATTGGTGTCAATCCGTGCGGTAGCTCATGGTGTCACCTCCTCACGACTTGCCCCATTGACCTCCTCCAGCTTGCCAGTGCCAAAAGACGGGAACATACAGGATTTTACTTTGTTGTGTCGCCCCTGATGATAGTGTCAACCGGTGCGGTCCGCAACCTCCTTTGCAGCGTCTCTAAACATGATAGTGTAATTGTTTTAAAGCTAGTCCAACTTTTAGCTAAATTTGATCCTGTCATCGAGGATGATGTGCTTTTGAATAAACAACATAAAAAAAGAAAGAAGCTTCATGGCGCCTTAAACTAATTGCAAATAATATCAAATGTCACATATTAGATGAAGTGGAGGAACATTGAAAATATATATCAATTACTAAGATTGTGAATCTGAATAAATAAAACAGAAGAAATGACCTTCGTTAAAAAGTAAGGGTTGATTGAACAAATAGACATCAGCATTCATGGACATTTTGGGGAATTTCTTTCGATTGAATGAATGGCGATGAAAAACTTTAAAGGCTAAGGATATTATAATCGGGAGAACATGAAAGGAGAATATGTAGGGTTGAGACAAACACTAGAACCATCAACCCTGGTGCATTTTTTACCATGTCGTAGCCACTCACTTAACCTAGTTATACAGGATTTGATAAACCGGTAAAATCATCATTAGGAGGAGACAACTTCTTTGATATTGTCTAAACACATATCTTCATATAATTTTAAACGGCCCATTCTTTTTGAAGAACATTAAAGAAATTACCTTAAAACCACCAAGTGACACCTAGTTGGAAAGTCGTAGAGGTATCAAATCAGTCAAATATGTGATACATTCCTAAGCAGTTATCAAAACAAAAATATTATAGAGATAGTTCAATAAGAGATGTAGCATCTGGACTACTTATGTGACTAAAGCTATTAAAATTTCGTATTGTTCTGTAATGATGTGGTATGATATATTAACTTATGTCAATTTTATTATTAAACTCATGCAGGGCAAAAAGTATGATGTTTCATTTGAAAAAAAAAAAAGAAAAGAAAATAATGAGAAGTTCCAATATTTTTTGAAAAAAAAAAAGAATATGAAATCAGACAATCACCTCAATGCCATCCTTGTTGATGCTGACGAAAGCCATTTGAAATAGATGTAGATTAAAATTAAAAAAAAAAAAACTAACCGACCCGCGTCGTGGCATACGCCACTAATGATTTCACCTGTATTCATTTTATGAAAATAATTGTTGAGGAGAGTGTGTGACTACTTTTCTGTCACTGAGTGCAACGGAGAGCACGAAGTTATTATGCCAATATCGAGAAACAAAGCTTACAGCAGTGTTGCGAAGTCATGTTCCAAAAGAAAGGGGGAAAAGAACGGGCATAAACACAAATTTTTTATTAAATTACAAAAATAATTTCTTAGCTGGGTCTTGAGCCTACGACCTTCCGCATGTTAGGCGAATGTAACAACCAATACGCTACGAAATACATGCTATTCTGTTGTTCTGAAAGAACAAAGGAATTGACCTCAATTGAACGCATTGTTGGTCTCGATGACCCCCCACCTTCTGCATACCTTTTCTTGCCAGCTGATTGGTCGGTGGGGTTAGACAGCTTGTTTGGTGTCCGGCATGGTTGGACCATGAGGAGAATTATATATATAGATATAAATTGACTCAATATAAGTGTCGCAAGCGTCCTAATAATTATATCTGGACCGCTTGCACCAAGATTCATAAAATTCCTATTACACAAGAAATAACAACAGAAAAAAAAAACCTTTAATGGCCTCTCTCCTTGCCACAACAAACGTTTACGCAAAAACAATCTACCCCCACTCTAATACTAATACTTTTCACGCTTTCGCACCGACTAACCATTAACTTCAATGACACTAACACGACCACCAAACACACCACCGTGCACAACTCATAAGTTACAAGGGAAAATTGGTCATCCGTGACAATAAGCAGATCAAGTTTGTCGGAGAAAATGTCAATTTGATTTTTTTTAAACAGGTCAACCCCACAATGGATGCTAACGAAAGATACTAATTTCAATTCTTTTATCACCTTGTTGACACCGCAATAAGTCTCTAGAATCCTAGAACAAAGGTGTAATTCTCTATTGAAAAAAATATTTAGAACCTATTGAAGTTTTGAAAGTTATAACAAAAATGAATTATGCTCTAAACTTAAGCGTTGCTCTATATAAATGTTTGTTACTTTCCGATCCTTGGAAAGTATTTTTTTTTCCAAACTAAGAATAATCCAGAAGTATTTTGGAAACAACAGCTCAAACAAGATTATCAAACCTCGCTATATGAGCAGTTGGGTATAAACTCAGCAACAGCTTAATTATTACTAAATGGGTTGGAGAAATCACTGAATTAAAAGTTCCTTTAAAAATGTATAAGTACAAACTCATGTTAATTTTTTTTTAATGAAGTATTTTTTTAATAGAAATCCAATAATTGTGTTAATTAGTTAGTTACTATGTTAACGTTTTTCGCTAGTGATTTTTGTTGTTTAGGATGTTCGTTAAAATATACAAGAGGCTATTTAACATTTTTTCGAATACTTAAGTCTTAAATTGTAATTACAAAGGGGCTCAATTTTTCACTTTTGCACGGAGTGGTTCAAAGTTTAAGTCTGGTCCTGTTAACTGCTTGCCTTGTATTACTTGTAACCGTATAGTAAATCTCGATCACCTCAGACCATAGCAATAACCTTCAATAAATGAATCTGTTTTTTTTGTTTTGTTTGGTAGACAAGACCAATCATTGTCAGTTGGAGCTTAGTATTTAGAAGGTTACATCGTAATTATACCTATGGTCTGGAAAACTGCACAAGGCGTTCGATACATTCCACAACCGATGAACATGCAATAGGTTTGCATTGACTTACAACCTGTCATACATAGCCTGCAATCAAAAGCGCGTTTTCCTAAACGTTACAGAATGCCTCTCGGTGAATCAAATTTAAGAGAAAACCTTTTGCTAATTTTTTTAAAAATACACCAGAAACAGAAACTGATGAATACAGTATCACGACAAATGACGCTATATATTCTGAGTGAACTTGTCTTGCAGGTCTTGACGGCAACACGCTCATCTCGGACAAAGGGAAGATCTTGGAGAGGTGGGCTGAACATTTTAACAACATCCTTAATCGCCCATCGACAATCAATGAAGAAGCCATAAATCGTCTCCCCCAAGTGCCAACAAACAAGGCACTGGATGACCCACCAACCTTGCTCGAGACCCAGAAAGCAATCTGTCTACTTTCAAGTGGCAAAACACCTGGTTCAGATGCCATACCAGCTGAGGTATACAAGGAAGGGGGACCAGCCCTAACTGAAAGGCTCCACCAGCTATTTCTCTTGATATGGGAGCAAGAGAGGATCCCGCAGGATTTCAAAGATGCATCCATTGAACATCTTTATAAAGGAAAGGGAAATAGACTGGTTTGTGACAACCACAGAGGCATATCCCTGCTTTCTATCACAGAAAAGATCCTAGCCAGAATCCTGCTAAACCGCCTCACAGCTCATCTTGACCAAGGACTCCTGCCTGAAAGCCAGTGTGGCTTCCGAAGAGAGCGTGGAACCATCGACATGGTTTTTGCTGCCAGGCAACTGCAAGAGAAATGCCAGGAGCAGAACTCCGACCTCTTCTCCACCTATATGGACCTAACCAAGGCATTCGACACAGTTGGCAGAGAGGGTTTGTGGAAGATCATGGAGAAGTATGGTTGCCCAAGCAAATTCATTTCCTTGGTTCAACAATTCCACGAAGGCATGCAGGCCAGAGTCCAGGACAGAGGAGAGTCATCTGACCCTTTTCCTGTCACAAACGGTGTCAAGCAGGGATGCGTCCTGGCTCCAACGCTATTCAGCATCATTTTTTCTGCCATGCTGACAGAGGCCTTCAGAAACGAAGATGTTGGTGTTAAGCTGAGGTACCGTACGGATGGCAAACTGTTCAACCTTCGGAGGCTTCAGGCAAAAACCAAGGTCAGGACAGACACAATCAGGGACCTGCTTTTTGCAGACGATTGTGCCCTCAATGCTGCCTCAGAGGATGACATNACTTTTGGCAGGTTGTACCCGAATGTCTGGAACAGAAGAGGCATTACCATCCAGACCAAAGTGAAAGTATATAGGGCAGTGGTGCTCCCTACACTGCTTTATGCATGCGAAACATGGACCGTATATCAACGCCTTGCTAAAAAGCTGAACCACTTTCACACAACAAGCCTCAGGAAGATTTTGGGCATAAAGTGGCAGGACAAAACTCCAGACACCACGGTACTAACCAAAGCTGGCCTCCCCAGCATCTTCACCCTCGTGATGCAGTCACAGCTTCGCTGGGCAGGGCACCTAACCCGAATGCCAAATGAGAGACTACCAAAGAGACTCTTCTATGGCGAGCTCCAGCATGGCCAGCGGTCCCATGGTGGACAAAAGAAACGCTTTAAAGACACATTGAAAGCGTCTCTGAAAGCGTTTGCAATAAACCCAGACACGTGGGAGGAAGCTGCGATGGACCGGTCCACCTGGCGCCAATCCATCCACGAAGGTGCCAGGACATGCGAGGCAAACAGGATTAACGCCACAGAAAAGAAGAGGCAAGCCCGAAAGGCCCGTGCTGTCAACCCTCCAGGAGACAATCAACTCATCCAATGTCCCTTCTGTTCCCGAACTTTCCGTGCCAGGATCGGCCTTGTCAGCCATCTGCGCACACATAGGCAAAACCAGCCTCAGCAACCCTCGGATGACTAGAGTGGTCCTCGTCGATTCGACGGACAAACAAACTAAAACAAAGTGAAGTAGTTAGGAGACGAATGGTGATAAGAATAATATATGATATCCCGGCCTGCTCAATTGACACTCTCCTCTTGACAAAACGCAAAGGGGCCTCTGACCTGGACAGCTGGTATCTTCGTTCAGGCTATTAGAATTCTACCTGTCGGTTTTTCTAATCAATTGTGACCAAACTGCTGCTCTTCTGTGTTCACTTTTCGACTCGACAATTTAAGAATGATGGGTTACAAGGTTCAATATGAAATATTCAAGTTCAAATCAGCACCTACTAAAACCTGTTGCAATTTTCTCATAATTTAAAATCTAATCATGATAGAGCATCGAAAGACGGTTTGGAGTTTCTCGTGGATATTGTCACAGAACCTTCTGCTGAAATAAAGCTGTTAGAGTTACAGGAATATCAGGGTTTGGCGATGATACACAAGTTAAAATTGTACAATCTGTGATGGAATCTGGAAGCTCGTTCCATAAGTGTATTAGTTAAAATAATGTCAACTTGAGAAAGCTGATTGTCGACTTATATAACATTTTCGGTACAACGGTTGTACTGTACAACCTGCAAATGTGAATCCAGAATGAAGTTAATAAAATCAAAGTTTAAGCATTGAGCATTGCTCGGAGCAGTAGCTAGAAACCAGCATCTGAAAGAATTTCTTAGCATAGCAAGTAAAAGGTTTCTCGGCAGAATAATAAGTATTATAATTATGAGTCTATATGTAGTATTTATATTAATAAATTTTTTTAATTTGTTAATTGTGTAACTGTAACACATAAAATTCTTCAACTTACGGTTTCGGTTTTAAACAACTGATTATGATTCAAATAATTACTGATTTTTTATAATTTTTTAAAAAAAATAAATCATCACCAAAAGAATTTTCCGTGCAAGTGTGGTCGTTACCAATTAATAATTCTTCGACTTCAATGCAGCTTTCAAAACAACTGTTTTATTTTAAAATGGCTCACGTTTACAACAGGTCTGACCACTCTTGGTCTATAAACTGGTGTTGGTGCTCTACAGATTGGACAGGAAAGATCAATACTAAATCATTTAACAATTTTTAAAAATTATAGAATGTATAGCTATGATCAAAGCAATCAAATAAATGTGAACAATTATACATTTGGTTTAGAATTATCTTAAAGTTTATTATGAGTAAAACTGGGGGCCCTACACTGTAGTAGGTAGTAAAAAATATAGGGCTCCATTAGCAAAGACAAGAAACAGCATACAATTTATCAACTTTATTTTTGTATATTACACGAACCTAAAAGATTTTTTTTGTTACTGTTACTAGTTACAATCTTCAAAATGACATACATAGCAAAACAAAAACATTTTAAAAAAACAAAAAAACTGGAACATTTTTTCATTCTTGTACTTATACAAAAATAAACATTTTGCATTTTGAATAGAAAAGAAACAACCAGCACAAAAAAACAAGTTGCAGAAAAAAAGTCTCTCGGTTGAGATTTCATACTTCCTTGTAAAGCAAAGTTTGTATGTGTTAATACTGAATCTCTTAACAATTTTATTTCTATATCAATCAATCCAAACAGAAAGCTTTGAGGTGTTTTAAAAAAGATCCAACAACTAGATACTGGTACATGGAGCAAAGCCATAAGAAAAACACTTAATGTTAGTTTGCCACTGCCTTTCAACTGTCCTGGTCAGCTGGATCAAGTGTAGGTAAAATTTTCAAACTCATGAAGAGTTACGAGTTTTAGTTTTACAGATGAAGTTAACATTCTGCCACTATAAGAATCCAGACATCAGGCAGTAAGACTAAGATTGAAAAAAAAAATTAACAGGCACAAATCAGTGCAGGAGAATAATGGTAGATATAGATAACTTTTTATTTTGATATTTTTTTAAATGACCCCAAAAATTAACCGAGCAAATCTTCCAGCAAGTTCAAGTGTAATATTTAATTGTAGATAAGGATTTCCTTAGTCAACGACCTTCTAAAAGTGAAGAATGTAAGCATAAGAAAACGGATGTTGTAACTTAAAACAGTTCAAACAATTTAAAAGAAACATAAAGAGCTTTAAAAAAAAACCTAGTAAAAAGAATCAAGTAAAAGCCACACATTCTGGTACATTAAAACTGCTAACACTGTGATAAAACATTCTATCCTATAACTATAACTCATTGCCATTTGAGATAGACCAAGGCCACATTGCTCTGAAGACAACTTTCAAATGAGCAGAAACAACCCGTACGAGTGACAATATTACAGTTGTGTGCTAGTCATGATAAAACAGGTACTGGAAATTAAACTTTCAGGCATATGGATTAAGAAAACCATCAGCAAGGATTAATCCACAACCACCAAGCACTGTTAAACCAAGGGAGGAGCTGGTTAATCTCAAGATCTTTAGCTTCAACTATGGAATATTACACAACACATTCACTCTACAGATGGTTCAGATATAGATAGTGAGTTGGCACCCCAGAAAAGATGGTAGAGGTTGTTATCACAGCCAATAAAAAGGTCCACTATCAGTGCTCATTAATGCCTGATCTGGGATCGGGACTTGTAACTTTGTTATTGTGTTAGTATTATGCCTTCTCCTGACTTCTTTGGTAACATTTGACATTCCCATGTAACAGATACACAGATGTTCAGTAAAATATCAACAGAAATATTTAGAGATTTACATAATAATAGTAAACAAAAATACCTGTTAAAAAATGCTGTTTTAAAAAATATAACATGCAATTTCTTTTTACAATGCCCACACGTATAAGACTCTCAAAGCTGCAACAAGGATATCAACATTAAATTAATACATCCATTTGAAACTTTCATAGTCTAAAGAAAGTTAGTATTCACAGGTCCACCACCATTAATTTTTCTTTTTCCCCTTTATCCCTGTACTCTCGCCTATCAAATTAAAAATCTTATTTACTATTAAAAATATTAATGTAATGCATAGATGAATGTGGTTATATCTCTCACAGACAACTCAATAAAAGTTTTATAAAACATATAAATAAAACATTCATAATTGATAATTATATTACTTAAAAAATAGCTTTGAAGAACACTTCTGTTTGCTAAAACGTATTTACATTTAATTTTCGTGAATTGGGACCACTGTCTCATGCTGTAGATATCCAATTTTTGCTTTTAAAAGTGTCTTAAATGAAAGGTTAAAATTAGCTGCGCTGGTAGACAATCAATTTTTAAAACTTATTTTTAATTTTCTTTAAGGGAGTTGCCAGAGTAATTTTTAAGAATGATTTCGATCAAGTGTCAAGAAGCCTAGAATGTTGCAACAGGACATAAATAATGAAACAGAGATTGGATTGTTTTTAAAAAGAAAGAAATATTGATATTTTAGAATAATGTAAAGCTATTCAAAAGAACTAACATATTTATTATCACTGTTCCCCATGTAATATAAGCTCTCCCTCAACAATACACGCACCTACAACAATAAATTTAATGCATTATTTTTTGAGGGGCCAGAAAATGGCAAGTAAATTCAAGGTAAACTGCAATTGAGTACCTCCTTAATATTAACACATCTTAAAAACTTACTTCTTAACTGGCATAAGGAAGTGTACTTATTTTAAATAAAAATGTCAAAGAGAAAGATATTAGGTTTAATTTTCAATAAAACAGTTGAAAATACAATAAAAATGAACACACTAAAAATACATATAATTAAATTTCATTAAAACTTAACATTGAAAGTAGTAAAAATACAGTTTTAAATTCATACATTTTTATTCTGATAAGTAAAGTATTTTCAAAGTCAACGACCATATCTGAGCAAAACTAAAATTATGGTCATAACTTTCTTCATCGATTGTACAAATAATAGTTTTAAAAAACCAGCTGTGTCATCTACTGAATGTGCTTCTATTATAGCCTGCCCCAAAGACAACTGGTACAAATTGGTTAAAACATCCACAACATATGCCACTGCCCTATTTAGAGCTGACACACATCTTTCTGTGAGAATTGTCTGTTACCACACATCCAGGCCTTAACACATGATGCTTGCAGCAATACCTGGAGCACTTTGATTACCTGCAGTTGGACGAAAACAGCAATTGACCGAAAGACTGGTGGCCCGTGTGTTTGATGACATTCAAATGTCCATCTCAAACTGAGGATGCTCATCATGGCCAAACTTTGAGTCTGTAAAAAAACAAAATCAATTAGATAGACGGTTTTTATTTTCAAATTAAATTCAACCACGTGGATGTTTTTATTATTGCTTTAAATTTACAATTTAAAAAAGTGTTTATTTATTTTACTATGCAGCTAAAAGGACATATTGAAAAACTCCAAAATTAATGCACTATGACTGATCATCTCAAACAGCCTGGTAACAAGCTCAAAAAGGCATGCACATTTTATTTAAATAGATTGGTACATTTTTTGTTCGTTTTAAATTCACTAAATGCTTGGATGAATATATACTAGCTGAACTCATAAGCTAGTGAAAACCAACCATACTTCCAAAGTATAACACTAAAAGATTTAATCAAAATTGGAAGAGTGACTCTAAATAAATGTTTATATAAATATAAATGTACCCTCTTTTAGTTGATTTTTGTCATCTTTTGGTCCATTCTCCTTATCCTTTGCTTTCAATAATGATTCCGGATCAAAATCAGTAATGCCAGGTATTTTGGCCATGTTGGCTGGAGGACTTCTAGCAAGAGGTGAGTTGCGCAACTGCATTAAGCGAGATCTATCATACACAATGCGAGTACCTATTAGTAGAATTGAAAAAAAAATAATTAATTTACATATTTAGTCACCTTAAAAAATTAAGGTTGCCTTTGCCTTTACAATGACCACCTTTATTTTATGGCTATCAACAAGATGTTTATCACTATAAAACTAACTCTACTTGTCAATAGTTATCGTTTATAGACTATAGTTATAGTAATAGACTATAGATAGAGGAAGTAATTATAATTACAACACAGTATGTATACTGTATATCAGTATAGTATTGTACACAAGACATGAGATTTTAAAGTACTTATTAATTAATATATTATTATTATTACATTGGTCAGATTTTCAACAACCATTTTGTGGGCATAGGCAATTGATCAATTGCCAGTAAAAATGATGTTATTATGTTTTTTTTTCTTTTATTACTAAGTTACTAAGCAATGCAGACAATATGACAATAATCATGGGAAAAAATAAATCAGATTGCCAGAAAGGTTGTGAAATAATAATTAAGCCATCAGAGTAGTCTGCCCCGGAATATCTCAAGTCAAGCCATTAAAAATTTTTTGTTGCTTTTAAAAATATACTTTTCCAGATATTATTTCGTTTAAATCCCTAACCAGAAACATTTGAATGACATTATCATTATCTAAATTAGGAACAATAAATCATTATTAACATATCCTATTAAACAATAAATAGTCACATGGTCAAAGTTCCTAATTGGCAGCCATTTTGATAATACATTTTCATTTTAGGTTATCGGTTATTTTTGTAATGTTGCATGGGAAAGGGAAAAAATCGGTCAACGCTTTTCATTTTGCCATATGCTTGCAATGAATGCATCTTTAGGAACGCTTATTTCAAATCATAAATAAAAAATTAAAATGCAAACCATATAGAAGATTATCAATAAGTAATTAAATATATCGTGCATGCAGATGCAAATTGTAAACAAAAATTATAGTATAAAAATAATATTGACTGTCTCTACTTACCTCCGGGTGTTGTTGAAAATAGTGTACCCCCTGGGGTTGAACTATATTCAGCAGGCAGTTGAGAGACATCATTAAGGACTACACGCCTTATCGCTGGAATGTCTCTTCCTTTTGGGGACTGCTCTTGACTACACATTTTATTTACTTATATTGTTTGAATAGTTCTCTCAGTTAACCCTACACTCAACCACGATTACTGCAAAACCCAAACATACACACTCAGCAATCGGTAGCATACCAGATTTTTTACGGAAATTAAGCCAGGATCTGTAATTTAATTTTCCCCGGAGTAAAATGCGAGGTCTAACTCATAATAAAAATATATATATTCATTTTTTTAAAAAAGTCATTATACGGTGAGGATAATTAAATAAATATAGACTAATTATATATTTTTTATTATGAACTTATGAGAATGTGTTATTATTGTAACATGAAAAAATAACTTTTTAGAACCTTTGTCCTTGTGTGCTAACTGATTCAATCCTGAAGTTGAAGACCATAATGTTTTTTTAACATTAAAAGAAAAAATGTATTCCCCTTTCTTTACTAAGATTTTTTTTAAAAAAAATATTCTGGTTATAGTCTGTCGATCGTTTCCCAAGTTCGCATTATGCAGTTTTGTTCTTCAGTTTTGACATAGATCAAATAGTTTGTGTCTTTGACTGATATTATATAAATCGTAGGAATATTTTATGCAAATAGTTTTATTATTATGATTATGATTATGCTGATGATTATTTAATTATTATTTGACCAAGAGGAACGGGAAATAGTTTTTTTTTCCCTTTTGACCAAGAGGAAAAAGAATTAGTGAATTGGTAAGTTTTGGCTCGCTAACCAGTGACACTCCGTGGGTCATCGTTTGGGAAATTCTTTTTTGTTCTGCAGTATGTATTAAAAAAAAAACAATTTAAAGAGAGAGAGAGAGAGAGAGAGAGAGAGAGAGAGAGAGAGAGAGAGAGAGAGAGAGAGAGAGAGAGAGAGAGGAGAGAGAGAGAGACGGTGAAGCTATTATAAGGGATTTAATTTTTTTTTTAAATGACCCATAAAAAAACAAGTTTTTCACTATAAGTCCTTTATATACGAGACATAACTATAAGGATGTTCATTATAATACGCAGGGCGAAACAATCCGAAAATACCAAATTCTAGTTATGTCTCGTAAAACGTTTGACGTTTGAGATAGAGTGTTGTGGTGCGTATTATGTTCAACAACCTTTCTTGTTGCGCAATAAGGTGCGCATTATATTGACATTACTTTTTAAAAATATATTCACAATCAGAGCGCATTATATTAAACATGTTTTACGAGACATAACTAGAATTTTGTATTTTACGATTGTCTTGGCCTGTATATTATGAGGATCCTTATGGTTATGTCTCGTATATAAAGGATTTATAGTCAAAAACTAGTTTTTTAATGTTTTTTTTTTAATAAATTGTGTTTTATTTTTTGTTTTATGTTCATAGGGAAAAGATGTATCAAAATACCTTGTAGTTTGTCAGAACGTTGACAGATGACACGCGTAAAGCCATTGAAAACGTCATTGCATAAAGTGCAAGCAATGAATAAGTTAAGTGGAAATTTTATTTAAAGATGCGCGTTTTTGTTGTTGATGTGACGTCACATTTCTTTACCCCCCTCCCCATTGTCACAAATTTTTGACCCCCTCCCCCCAGGCGCGTAACGTCATTTATGGACGGCCCATTACAGATTCCCCTTCTATATCAAGATTATTAACTTCCAGTGGCTGAACACCCCTCTCCTCAAGCCTTTTGATTTACTTTGTAATCAGTTTTTGTTTATAATCATGCAGAGCTAAAATGGCTGAACGTGAGAGGAAAATTTTAAAATTCGTTGTAAATAGATGTTCTTTTGGGGAAATTTCAATAGAACTTCTAGCGTGCCACTACCTCAGCCCAACAATTAAAAAACAGTTACACAGGAATGTTCTTCCAAAATTTGTATTTATTGTTATCATTATTAGAAATTTAATTTTTAAAGTTAAAACCCAGATTTTCAAAACCGATGTCCGCCCCGAAATTAAATAAATATTCAATTTTTTTAAGGCGAACAATTTTTAAATAACCCTTAATAAAGAAAAAATGACAATATATGAATAACATGCTGTCATGATTCTCTCGTTAATACCTCGAAAACAAAGAAATATATAAAGATGTTGGATTAGGGACTCCAACACAATTTTTTAGGGGAGGTAGCTACTTTGTGTCAAGTCCATAATTTATTATTATTATTTTTAAAATGCCTATATAATATGATTTATCCTTAGTCACCTTCGTGTTTTTGCATGGAAATGTGGCAAAAATTATTTTTAAAAAAAGCCTAGAAAAAATGTTTCAAATACTTTAAAGTAAATAAATTAATTTAATGAAAACAATAAACATTAGTTGAAATAAAATATTAGCAATGTATTTGATTTTTCCCGATTCAATTTGATTGGTTGGATCAACAAAAGAATTTAAATGATTCCACTGAATGTATCTTCTCTACGTTAAGACCAATGTCCATTCTAATAGTACACTTGCAATGAACTTAAATATTATTTGAAATATCATCTACAAAAGTATCAATATCAGATAGCAAACAGGCCTGAGTGGTCTTTGCGTTCTAATAAAAGAAAGTAGGACGGATTAATCTCTTCTATAAATTGAGCGTCTGGAATGTCTAAAAATTGTATGTTGAAGTAGATATTATCAAATATATATATTTTTTTCATTTAACGAAGAATATTTGCTGGCGGTATAACAAAAACTAAATAATTGTTATTTTTTAAATTATAATTTAAGATTTAAAAAAAAAAAAAAGTGATCGACTCGTATTGGCATATTTCAAAAACATATTGCGTCTAATATGGCCAGCTGGGTTTCCGTATTATTTGTGCTCTGTCCCGACTGAAGGTAAAATTGCATCTCTTGTGTGCATTCCTGGTCTTCCTTCAACACGTAGCGAACAAATCCGATAATTGTTAGCTCTGCTTGAGTTGTGAGTTGTTTTTACCCCCACACATATAGATCTACTGACTTTATAGACTAAATAGCATTAAATAAGCGGATTATTTGATTATCTAAGTGTTTATATAATAGCGAAACACGGGAACCGTGATTACAAAAAAAGATTGGACTATGTCTGAGTGTATAATAATATTAGCTGAACCGAGACTTAAAAATACGCACAGCTGAGCGAGTATAAATAGTTGCTGTGTTATTCAATGGCACGGCTGCGACTCATCGTACATGTGAGTAGTTCAGAGTAGCCGAAACCAGATGGCTCAGGGGACTGGCTACGTTTGTGTATAGTTCTAAATAGTGGTGATTTTCCCCCCTATAAAATCACGATGGTCATTTCTTATAATTAGTGAATTGTGCGTGTAGCCAGCCAACACCGAAGTGTAAAAGGCAAAAGGAAATGGATTCAGAGGATTATTTCGGCATGCAGGAGGAAGTTGTGGATGCAGACTGGTATGAAAAAAGTGAGTAAAGTTAAAGTGATAAATTATAAGTAAAACTATAGTCAATAGTCTATAGTGTATAGTATAAGTGATGGTAGTGATAGCTAAATTCACTAATTATTTATTACACATAGACATAGTCACATTAGTAATAGTAATAGTTTAGTATGCAGCTGCTGTCGACCGAAAAAAAAGAGTTTTTTAAAATTAAAATTGTTAAAATGTTTGTAGTTTTACGGGATAATAGTATAGTGCCACCAAATAAATTAAAAAATTAAAACTGCTATTTAGACTCTCAGTCTCAGCATTTACAATAATTTACATATTCACTAGTAAGTATAGCCCATAAGTAAGAGTAAATTAGTAATTATACATAAGGCGTCATAAGGCAATTAATTCTAGAAATTCAAAGATAACTTAATACAACCCTCAAATAGACATAAAGATAAAAACACCTTTCTTATTTCATATGCAAGAACAAACACATACAAGTTTTCTTTCTTTCCCTTCTGTATTCGGGCGTGGAATGGGTTGGGTGAAGAAACCAGGAAAGCCAACACTTCATCATCTTTTAAAACTCTAGTAAGAATACTTGACCAAACACAAACCATAGAAATACGTAGGACGCAATAATCTTCTGTACAGAAGGAGCGTCTGTAACATATAAGATAAGATAAGCCCATAAGTACTGTATAAGCATAAGCCCTATCATACTCATACTCTATAACTTATGCCTATGCCGCCTATACCTATACTATTACTATTGCATACAGTACGGCCAGTAGGCACCCTACCACATTGTCCATATTAAGTAACCTACAAATACAGTTTTTTGCAATAATTCAATAAGACACTAGATACTAGATAGTATACTAATTTAAATTATGAAGAATTTAGTCATTGTAGTATTGTACAT
This sequence comes from Radix auricularia, assembly GCA_002072015.1. Classification (NCBI taxonomy): domain Eukaryota; kingdom Metazoa; phylum Mollusca; class Gastropoda; family Lymnaeidae; genus Radix; species Radix auricularia. The sequence continues at coordinate 123,237 of MUZC01001384.1, forward strand.
ATCTCATATATCTTAATAATTTAATACTAAAAAATGTTTTTTAGTTTAGCCGCCTTGTCCAGCATCATCTTGTGCTCCAACTCTCTCCCGCATTGTCATTTGGATGAAAGGGAGTGCCTTTAACATTGCTCATTCAAAAAAATCACTCACTGTGTTCAGTTTCTTTCTTAACTCCAAAGTACCCTCTGCCCGAGCCATTTTTCAAACATCTGTTAAATAATAATCCCATTGAATCTGTTTTTCTTTCACCCCACCCCCTCCATTTAATCTTTNCCCCCCCCCCCCCGATCCCGCCCCTCTATGACCATAAACCTTCACTCATCCACGATTCTTCCTTTAGTTCCATCATTCCAATCCACCCCAGAAATTTCACTCTGTCATCAGTCATGGAACTCTCCCCAACAGGTCAGCTCTGCATCTTTCTAAAAACCCAGACAGCCGAAAGTTTGTACACATTCCACCTCCCCATCTGGTCGCACCCTCCCCGGTCCACCCCATTCAGCTTCTATCGATTTCTCCCAACATACTTTCTGGAGATGACTCACTCAGCGTGCTGACTGGAACCAGCATTATGGCCGACACCAACGTTTTTAGGCCACACATTCGCTTGCATTGCATTGGTTGACCCTCGCCCCCACAAACTTTCCCCCAAAACGCAGACGTTTATACGAACATGTCAGAGTTGACTAGTTTTTAAACGGCTTAATTTGAACTAGATTGACAAAAATAATAAAGTTTGGGCGAGATGGTTGTATTGTAAACAAAAGAACACTCTTTATTGTCCACTTTAAGGTCAAGGCCGTTGAAGACTGCCTAGGTCAGGCAGTTCTCTTTTCGTTGTTTATGTCTACGATAAGCAACTGCCATCAGCCAATCGCATTGTGTAAACTTGGGTCTGGAACAGATGTCATTACAGACTCTAATCCCAGCGTTCATACAATACAATCCACTCACCAATCTCTTACATGTTACAGACCGTTAACGGTTATACACATTGAACAACATGTACTACCACTACCGCTTCAAGCTTCTGAAGATTGGTCATTAAAATCCCATTCCCCTCCATCATTCCCTCTCTGACTCCACTCACCCGGCCTCATCAAGCGACGACATCCCTCCTGATACCTCTAAGGCTAAGGCCTCAGGAATTCATGGAATGCAAGCCAAACCATACAGCGCATGCATGGATTGCATCATAGAGAATCTTATCTTAATAATAGTATTAACTTCGTGCCCATAAACACATTGCGATATTATGATTCTCACAATGCACCAATATCTTGCTTTGTAACTTCTTGTTTTATTTGTTTCAATGCACTTGCCACGCGCCCCCACCTTTTCCCCCCTAATACGTGCATGCAAATTTTCTTCTAACTAGTTGCTATACAACATGGTCATATTAGCACCCATTAACGTCCATTCTTCATTTTAAATTTATTAATTGTATTTTAATTATTGTATAATTGACGCAATGCGTTTTGGAGTCCTTTTCTCGTATCGGTTTTGCGCCAAATTCATTCAGAAGCAGAGGCGTCACTATGATTGGTATCACCCAGTGCGATAGCTCATGGTGTCACCCTTCATGACTTACCCCATAGACGTCCCCCCCCCCCGAGTCTGCCAGTGTCAAATAACGGGGACATACAGAATTTTACACTTGGTGTCACCCCTTGTGACGGTGTCAACCCTTGTGATGGTGTCACCACTTGTGATGGTGTCACCCCTTGTGATGGTGCCACCCCTTGTGATGGTGTCACCCCTTGTGATGGTGCACCTCTGTTCAAATGCGATAGATTACGTTTTCTCCGGTTCCATGACTAAACGACAATGAGTTTTTGTCACCTTGTCGTTTTGTCACTTGTCCTTTTATCTTGCTATCGTTTTCTCCCATAATGCCATAATGCAACATGGGTCAGGTCACTATTAAATTTTACATATTTAAAATCCCTGAACATTCCAAATCCCGTTTGAATACTCTATGGCCTATAAATACAATGCGCCTCTTCCAGTCGCCACTTAATGCACCAAGCACTAACTGCCCGCAACAATTTAGCTCCACTTGCAGACGCAACGCCGAATACTTCATTAGTTTTCCCCCGCAACCCCATCTCGCCCCCAACATCTTCTCCACGAGGACCGTTGTTTATGTGGTTACGAAGGAATGGAGCTTGGTCATAAGTGGTTCTGTGACGAGGGATATGTGTGGACTGGGGTGCAGCTCGAGCTTGGAGGCTCGATGCATTGAGTCTCCATAAAACTTTTAAAAGAAATTGGTAAAATAAAATGGATGTTTGAAAACACGCTCTTATTCTAATGCACTAAAAGGGACAAAATAATTTTTCTCATGACTCGTGGGTTAACCGTTAACAGCCTTAATATATATATATAT
>MUZC01001384.1:126108-144190 GCA_002072015.1 Radix auricularia
CCCCACTCACCCCCCCCGTTCATCCTGGGCACGAATCACCCTTCCCTGCCCCATAACAGATTTTGGTGTGTCAGACACGTACCATAAACTCGCTTTGACGTGCCGAAACACGCGCCGTGTTGTGCAAACACACCAAGTGGCCTGGGGATCGAATAATGAACCTGCCTTAGCCAGTGACGCTTTAGGAAACTGACTTTAACGTGCGCTTTTTATCTTTTTTTTTTTTTTTTGAACCGAGAGTCCCCGAATCTTAGGGTGGATTTTCTCCGATGAATATTAAAATTGCTGAACATTGTCAATACAGTTTAAATTAGTATTATTTTTAAATCGTTTAAGCTACCCCCTTTCCCTTCCACTATCTATCTTCCTTGATTCGTATTCATGCGCTCTTCTAAGGAGTCGGAGTACCCCCCCCCCCTCCTCGTCATCCTCGACCCTCTCACAATCTCGTAGCCCAAGGGAACACTTAAAATGATCGTAGTAAACGAAATATCCATAATAACCACAGCATCGATGCAAAAGGCGCATTTCAAACACGACCGTGTCATAAACCATGGTATTAAGCCAAGCCGAAACTATGGACCATGGATGGGTTGAATAAAATTAATACAAGACAGGAGCAGACTTAGCGACATTGAATTTTAAGACGACAAGACAAAGATTGCGGAAGACGATAATTGTGCGAAGACGTGAAGAAGACTCTCGTGGTGGTGGTTTGTCCCCGTGCATAATGTTAAACGAGATTTGTAAGATGATCCAACACTGGAAAGTCTGGGTAATGCATTGAGGTGAATTGTAGTGTGTGTGTTTTTACTATAAAAATGTCAGGGCTTGCCTCGTCCTTACAATTGTTTAGAGGGAGCTTAGTGTTATAGACAGCACGCGCTGGCTAACGAAAGCATTAAATCAGGGGCGGATTAAGACTGCACGGGGCCCCTGGCTACAATCAGCGTCCCTTTAAATCCAATGATTGCTAGCAGCTAATATAAGACTGTAACTAAATATTAATGATGAAAAAATAAATAAAACGAACATGAAGAAATAACTGTTCGCCGGTATGTTAAAATTGAGTGTGAAAAGAACTTTAAAAAAAAAAAAAAGTATTCCACCACTGGGAATCGATCCCAACATCGCTTGCATCACAAGCCTATACTCTTCCACACGACCAGCAGTGCTAATCAATGTTCGTAATTCTTTAAAATATAAACAATATTTTATATGTTCTCTTAGTGAGCCATTCAAATTAAGTTTTTAAATTATTAAGACTATCAGGTCTAAATGGTGATCAGTTTAATAGTAATAGATAAGATTTATTCAGTTATTATATTTTCATGGGTTCATTTGTACACTTTTATTATAAAATATAAAAAGTTTGGGTGCCCCAAAACCGTCGTGGACCCCTGGCTATAGCCCGTTCAGCCCCCACCCTCTTAATAATCCGCCATAGCATTAAATGAAAGGTAACCGAAGCCTAACTCTACCAACACGTTATTATAAAGAGTTGCACATTCCGAGATGGATTTTTATTTGGTGGGTGTGAAGGGGAAGATCGAATCGATCTTGTTGATATCATCAACGAAGACCTCCTTTATGATGTCGTCGAATGGACTAAGAGAACCGTCTCATTATTGGGTCAAACACAGGTTCTTAAAAAGTGCAGCCGCTGGCTAGCAGTTCGAGTATTACACGATGTCCATTTGCTATGTCACGGATTGACGATGTTCAAGTCCAAAAATTAATTTAGTTGATTTATGTTTTTTTATTTGCCAGTTTGTTGTGCGCTGGCCTGGCCCACTGAAAACAAAAATGTTCCCTTTACATATTTTAATAATTTTAATCAGTTAGTTTGAAAAAAAAAGGCGCAGGAAATTCTTCCTAAATATTCCCGGTTCTAAAATTATATATCCATATAGGCATTGTTTACCAAAGCTGAGACTTAAACACAAAATTCTTACAAGGGGGCTGGCTATAGTCTACTATGATCTACAAAGCAGACGTAAAAATCGCAGTGAAACTACGCTCAATGATCACACTGTTAGGGCCATGGGAGAACATAGTTCTCTATGGGAGAACAGCTGTTTGTTAGGGCCATGGGAGAACATAGTTCTCTATGGGAGAACAGCTCTTTGTTAGGGTCATGGGAGAACATAGTTCTCTATGGGAGAACAGCTGTTTGTTAGGGCCATGGGAGAACATAGTTCTCTATGGGTGAACAGCTCTTTGTTAGGGTCATGGGAGAACATAGTTCTCTATGGGTGAACAGTCCGTCGACCCCCACCCCCTTCGTACTCCCCTTCATTCACACTGCCTTTAACATAGACCTAGGCTTATGGTTTTGTTTGATACTCCAATAGTGTCCCCTTTCCATTAACAATGATGACGGTGTGAGTCATTTGCCATAAGTACAGAGATAAGATAACTAAGCGCAATCAGCTGTTGAAAAGAGTGTCAACGTTGTAGTGAAGATTTCAACGATTCAAGTGTGGATTGATGCAATGAAAAAAAGCGTCATTCATGAAAAGGTTAAAGGAAATAGAAGAAAAAAAATGTGTTTATCGGAGAGTTCAATGTATTTCTCAAATTGGTCGTGGATTTGGTGATGTAGTAGCAGAAGTTTAGTTTTGTTTTAAAGAAGTGGATATTTCAATTAATTTTAATGTGGTTTAAAGTGCAAGGCGTTTTTTCGTTTAAACAGATAAAATATGGATAGACCAGGTACACCATTCAGATTATTTCTCTCACTCTTTCTCTTTTGCAATCACATGTTTTCATTTTACTTTGCTACATTACATGTTTTTCCCTTGCCCCATCTGCCCCATCCCACACACACCAACTCCATTTGTAAGATATGTTTTTTTTTTTTAAATGCCATTTAAATCTTGTTATCTTTTCATAAGGCTTGGCTTAGAGAAACTTAAATGATGGTAGCTACAAACACAATGGCAATGTTTTTTTTTTATCTCTGTATGTAAAGTGTAATGCAATGGGTACTAAATAAGGTATTACTTACTACCTTATGTATTATTACCAGAGCAGTCCTCAGACTATATCCTGGTTTCTGTGCTGCGTGAACAAGACACACATTCATCAGTCTTAACATACCTGCCCAATATGATTCAGATGAGTTTTCTAATAGAACTAAAAATTTCAATAACACAAAAATTACATCATTCACTTTAAAATATCTAGTTGACAGTAAGACTCCATAATCCACCAAACAATTTGTTTTAGTGTATGAGACACATATTCTTTTACTGAGACACCATCCTCTTTTACTGAGACACAATCCTCTTTTCATCCATGATATTTCAGATCTTCAGCTGGCTGCGGAGTTGGGGAAGGCTTTGTTGGAAAAAAACAGAGAGCTGGAATCCCAAGTGGTTCAGTTGCAAACTCTCAGCCAGGACCAAGGTTTGGAAATACAAGTAAGTTCTGCTCTTCTGATGGACTTAGTTGTTAAACATACAAGTAAGTTCTGCTCTTCTGATGGACTTGGCTGTTAAACATACAAGTAAGTTCTGCTCTTCTGATGGACTTAGTTGTTAAACATACAAGTAAGTTCTGCTCTTCTGATGGACTTAGTTGTAAAACATACAAGTAAGTTCTGCTCTTCTGATGGACTTAGTTATTAAGCATACAAGTAAGTTCTGCTCTCCTGATGGACTTGGCTGTTAAGCGTACGAGTAAGTTCTGCTCTTCTGATGAACTTAGCTGTTAAACATACAAGTAAGTTCTGATCTTCCAATGGACTTAATTGTTAAACATACAAGTTCTGCTCTTCTGATGGACTTGGCTGTTAAGCGTACGAGTAAGTTCTGCTCTTCTGATGAACTTAGCTGTTAAACATACAAGTAAGTTCTGCTCTTCTGATGGACTTATTTGTTAAACATACAAGTAAGTTCTGCTCTTCGGATAGACTTGGCTGTTAAAAGTACAAGTAAGTTCTGCTATTCTGATGGACTTGGCTGTAAACGTACAAGTAAGTTCTGCTCTTCTGATGGACTTGGTTGTTAAACATACAAGTAAGTTCTGCTCTTCTGATGGACTTGGCTGTTAAGCATATGAGTAAGTTCTGCTCTTCTGATGGACTTAGCTGTTAGATTACAAGTTCTGCTCTTCTGATGGACTTGGCTGTTAAACATACAAGTAAGTTCTGCTCTTCTGATGGACTTATTTGTTAAACATACAAGTAAGTTCTGGTCTTCTGATGGACTTGGCTGTTAAACGTACAAGTAAGTTCTGCTCTTCTAATGGACTGAGCTGTTAAACGTACAAGTTAAGTTCTGCTCTTCTGATGGACTTGGCTGTAAATCACACAGACCCAGTTAATGACACAGAGAAGGCCTGGTAAAATCATATAATATGATATCATATAAATATAAGCTCATTATGACATCACAAATAGGCCCAGTATATGACTTGACATAGACAAAGTAAACTATGACATGCAATTAGCACAGTATATGAAATGACATATGCCCAGTTAATGACATGACATAGTCAAAGTATATGAAATGATAAGGGCCCAATATGTGATATCAGCTTTGCTTAGTATAAAGAATCACACAATTCTAGTGCATCACACACATACACTCCAAACATTACTTCATGTGGGCCTAAATTAACCCACAACATGTCAAACAATCTGTAAATAATTAGGATATCAGCTATTTAATATTGCAGCAAATGATGAAAGTGTTTAACTGGCGTGTTTCATATTTGTTTTCAGTATTTAAAATCCCAATTAGAAACAATGAGAACGATGACAGAATCAAGAAATAGGATTTACGAGGAGGTGGATAGAACAGCACAAGATCTAGAGAAAAGCAATCAGAAGTTAATCATGGAGGCAAGGGCAGACAAACAAAAGATAGAAAAGTAAATTATTTCATGGAGAGTCATTTTTTTTTTACATTAAATTGAACAATAATTGCCTCAGTATAAACTATTCTTCGCCTCCACACAGAAAAAAAGTTAATTTTTGTATTATATCATTCATTGCCATAAATTAATTATTATTATTCAAATTTTTATGTCATTTTTACACGCCATGTGTATATAGTGTATATTTATATATCTACTACTAGAACCCTTTAATCACAACTGATATCTAGGTCATTTAAACAAATTCTAAATGTTGTAAAAAATATTTCTTGATTTTATATTATTGATTATTGAAATTTATAATACTGTATTATATTATTCTTCCATTTAAAAAAGATAATGCAACCTTTTGTTTATTTTTCTTTTTTTATATCTATTATCTATAGCAGGATCTCTGTATTAAAATAACAACTCTTGAAATCTTTTCAAATAAGCCCAATTTTTCTTCTTCTCTTTTGTTAAGACAATCTTCTGTTATCAACCAACTTGAAGACAAAGTGGATGAACTACAGAAAAAACTGGATGATTATAAAGCTGCTGAGAAAAAAGCCAACAAGAAAGTCCCAGAAAAACGCAGAACATCCAGCCTAAACCGGCTGAGCCTCAGTGATTCCAAAGATCAAAACAGCGGGTTCTACTTTGAAAACCTGGCGTGGACATACTCAGACCAGTTTAAAAACAATCCCCTTAACCCGTATGAGATTGAAATAAGAAAACTGCAGGAAGTTGTCCAGCGTATGAAGGTCCAGCAGACAATTGACCGTAGGAAAATGGAAGATGTGGAGGTGGAGTGTTCGGTGCTGATGGAAGAGAACCAGAGTCTGGACAAAAAAGTCAAAGTCCTGGAAATGAAGTTGTCGGAGGCCATAATGATCCAGTATGAATTAGAAAGGGCCAAGTCCAGCCCTGAGCCCTTCTACAGGAAATCAGCAGACGCCCAGGACATTCATGGAGAACTTCATGAGCCAGAGGTGAGAATGTTGAGTGAGCTGGAGCACGATGATCCGGAACTCAGATCTGAAGCTAAAGCCGTCAAGTTGGAGTCTGGGGGAAGCTTGTACAGCAGCACAGGTTGGTTTATGGAATTTTTTTGCTTTCAGTTCTTTTTAATATATCTTATAAAAAATTTTTAATATTTATTCCAGGTTAATATTTAAAGCCCTTAAATTTTAACTGACTTTTGATAGTATTTATGATAATGAAAAATGAAAATTTATTATTGTTATAAAATTTATAACATGTTTCTATGAGATATTCCAAATTAGTTACCAAATCATCATTTCAGTATTTTCAGAGTCATGTCATTAAAACTTATTTTAAGAGCATCTGTATTTTGTAGCATGATGCAATAATATTGTTGTATAGTTTTTTGATAACTTTCTTAAAGTTTAATTTGGAAAATAGGTTTAAAAATAACCATGACAATGAGAATTAAAATGTATGATAGGAAGAAACTTTGCAATTGTCAGTGACCAGAAAGTAGCTGTAATTAGATAAACATGGTTTTATGATTATTTCATTAAAATCTTAAATCCTGAAGTTTTTAATCATTCTTATCCTAACTCCTTCACAGAATCTATTAACAAGGTGGCCACTGATGCCAAAGAAATCCAAGTTGGAGAAGATGCCAGTTTGTCCATACTTGATGAGCTGGAATCCCAGTATCAGTCTCTCTTTACTAAATATCAAGCTCTCATTCAGGTAAACTCTTTTTTTTTAAAACTACATTGTCATTGTTTGGAAAAATAGGTTCAACTAAGATACCTTTTTAATCTCAAAACCTTTTAAATGTGTAAAATAATAATAGTTTAATTGTTCATTGACTAGTGTAATTTTTAGTAAGACGGTGGACCGTGTACTAGAAGGTTGCCCCGAGTTAGACGGGGTCTTACAAGGAGAGGTTGCAGTACCTGCGGAGGACTTCTTCTATGGCGATGCCTGCTTGATGAGGCTCGCTTGTGATAGATAGAACCGGGTCTTAAGAACCTAACGGCTCGACCCAAAAGAGAATGAATATTCACTAGTAAATAAAATTAAATCAAAATTTAAAGATTGTAACCATCACTACACATTCTATCACACTACCATTAATAAGGCATTTTATGGACATTGATTGCCTATACAAATAAATAAATTAAGAATTGTTCCCATCATCCCTTGTGAAATTTTTAAAGAAGGTATTGAGATTTCTGACTTATCCTAAGCGAGATTCCCTCTAAGGGTTGTTGGTCTGTGTGCAAAATAACAAACTGATGTGCAGAGGTACACAGCATCCATTTTTTTATCATCCTTAACAAAATTTGCTGCGCTGTAATTCTGAACTGCAGTGTGGCAATGGTTGTATATCTGCGCAGCCCAAAAGGTACGCAACTTAAAGGGTTCATTGAACCAAATTACTTATGCTGATAACTGAATAAAGCGGTTAATTATACAATTTTTGTTTCATTTTAATTAGATAATTAATTAGACTTTAAAAATGGATTTATACAAAAAGAAAATTAAATAGACAATTGTCTTGCGAGAACTTTTGGATCAAGAGTTTAAAGACTGTTTCACAGGACCTGAAACTATTTTAAAAAAGAATTAAAAAAAAATTAGGCTTTTGTTTTGATAAAAAAAACTAGATACATATTATTGTACGAAATAGTTTGAAATAGGTGGACTAATGTGTTCTTTTGAATCAATCTGATATTTCATAATTTATGAATAAATAAACCTCTATCAGAATTTTGTTTAACTATCTGAAACTATTTTGAATGCGACAAAACCTTCATGATTTCTAGGGCATATATTTTAAAAGCATTTATAGGAATTATTTGGTAAAAAAATGTTAATAAGATATAATAAAAGCCCAGACTCATTCTGTAATGCTAAAGGATTCTGTAACACTAAGGGCTATAATCTTATTTTTTTAAAATTGAAAATATAGACGTAAAAGCATAATAATTTTGGTTTTGAGATTAACAGAGCGTGTGGTGTTTGTCGCCGTAAAATATTATATGCTGTCATTGTTTGAGCTTATATTTAAAGGAAGTTTAATATTTTGTAATAAGGCGTGAACGGTGATTTTTGGTTGTCGGACACATTGCAATAACATTCATGTAAGTTACTTGGGCTTTTGAAAAAAGTGGAGGCTGTCGGCACTCCACGACAACCTATTATAAAATAGCAGAACACTTTAATGATAAATGAAAGTTACAATTAAAATGTTTAAATGAGCAAAAAATATAAATGGGGTCAGATTAATTGATACAAAGATCATCCAGCCAATCGTGAGCAACTTAAAGGTTGTGTGGTTTACTGTCATTTTTTGGACCCAGTTTTACATCCAATTAATATACATTATTTCAATTTGGCCAGTATATTTTTAGTGAATGAAACTTCTATCAAATTAAATAAAGTAACTTTTCTTAATAATTAATAATATTTAATTAAACTGATATTTATTTCTTTTAATTTTATTTTCTTTCATTAATTAAATTTCAAAATACTCAGTAAAAATGGCAAATTGTCACTTCTAGAGTCCTTTGGTTGATATTTAATTTTCACGTCCCAATGCAATTCTTCTATGTTGATTTCTATATTTTACATTTAATATATGAAACGAGATCTTGATGTGAGAAAAGTTAACGCATATATCCTAAAGAGTACTGCAATTTGTCCTGTTGATTAGTAAAACTTTATTTATGCATTAGAAATAGAGTTGACTACATAGAAAGACATTTCTGCTTGGCTGCTTGATGTGTCTTTTAAATATTGCCACCTTTCAAGCCTTCCATCTTTTCCCTCTAAAAGTAACTCTAAAATAATTCCACCTTTCAAGCCTTCCATCTTTTCCCTCTAAAAGTAACTCTAAAATAATTCCACCTTTTAAGCCTTCCATCTTTTCCCTCTAAAAGTAACTCTAAAATAATTCCACCTTTCAAGCCTTCCATCTTTTCCCTCTAAAAGTAACTCTAAAATAATTCCACCTTTCAAGCCTTCCATCTTTTCCCTCTGAAAGTAACTCCTGCATTTGCTTACAAGCATATTTCATCAACCACATCAAAGTTAAATTCAAGATAGTTAAAAATTGCAGCCTGCTTGATTGCCATCTCTGATAACTAATCAATTAATGTTGCATCCATCGAGCCATTCCATCTGAAATAATTTATTTATTTATTTATTTATAAAGGACGCTTCTATAGCGCAGTTTCTTAAAGCTCACTGCGCTTTACAAAAACACTACCAAAAATTAATAGTTGCATTCAATAATCATACATCTTACACAGTAAAAATACATGGAAGAATTTCAACATATTTTATGTTACAAAATAAAACGAAGAGGTAAAGTTCTTTTTCAATAAATATAGAAATAATAAACAATTAAACAAGGAGACGAATAAGGAAATGAACAAGTAATAAAACAAATTATGTAACAACAAATAAGTAAACAAATAAAGAAATAAATAATTAAAACAAGTAAACCAATAAACAGAAAAACAAACACATAAAATGAATAAATAAACAAATAAACACACAAACAAACAAACATACAAACAAACAAATAAAAAATTAAAACGTTTTAGCTATTATTTGTATGAACCCTATGTCTATGTGAAACGAGTGTTATAGAAGTTTAAAACATCTAAAAATGGTAATGACATTTCAGTGAAAGCAAGTGTGATTAAAACATAATTACAATAAGACAAAACAAATAAATTTAATCTACGTGATCAAAATTTTTGTGCAAGGTAAAGCAAAGCAAACCTAACATCTTAAACACAACATTCCTTCGATAGAATGGCCCAATAAAATAATTTTAAAATAAATGTAATAATTGCTATGTTGAATTTTTATAATAACAAAATCTGTTTAAAAAGAGATTTTTAAAAAATGTGGTATAGAGCCCATCCCTTATCGGTAAATAGGAACTCATTAATTTATTAATTATTATTACTTTCCAAAATGCAACGATGAAATATGCTCCTTGTTTATAGCACATGAAGTTGTTTTTCTGGTGAATTCAACTAATGAATTAACCGTAAAGCTACATTTGTAGACTACCTCTCCTGCATATATAAATTAACTTAAGATATTTAATATTTATTCACTGGGGTGTGGGACAACGTATCTCTTGCTTAGAAATCAAACCCTTATCCCTAAATTATGTTAACAACAATTTTATACCCTTATTCTCACAGACCAAAGGCAAAAAAGATGGGGATGATGACTCGGCACGACAGAGACTCGCCCACAAGGAGGTCCAGACACTTCTGCACATAACGCTGAACAGGGACTACTACCAGGACAGCGGTCAGATCCCACCGTACAAGGCCCTCTTCAAGGACATATTCGCCACTCTCAGGAAGAACAGGATCGAGGAGAACCCCGACCCAGATGGAGACAAAAGGAATTCTGTCTGCAGCCCACTGACCTCACCAAGCGTTGATGGCGCTCATGGAGTTATTGATGGTAGATAGAGCTGTCTAAGACTTGAGTGAGGACGTTTTACGAGCTGCATTTGGAGGAGAAAGTGTTTGAATCCTCAATATTGTTTGTGTTTTGATAATACAGTAATATATGAAAGAATTCTCGGACATGCATAAGTGATGTACTTAATGAAGAACTGGCTAGTCAGAGTGTTATTGAAAGAACTGGCTAGTCAGAGTGTTATTGAAAGAACTGGCTAGTCAGAGTGTTATTTGTGCAGGGTAACAGGAGTATTATTTGTAATTAATAAACACATTCATTTGGGTGCCATAACAGTTCCTGGTATAAAGATAAACAAGTTGCTTACAATACTTTTGTAAGTCACATATTTGTTGAACTAAACTTTCATGGTAGTCCTCAGTGTTGTCCAGTGATGGATGACTGTAGCTGGTCAGAAAAAGCAATGTGCAATTATTTTTAGATCGAGGGCTTTCATGCTTGATAGTCCATATATCGGTCATATTGTCAAATCATCTTTAAAATCATCTTATTTTAAAATTTGTATTTGCATTTAAGTATATAATTTTTTATTTAAAATCTCCAACAAGGATACTTTAAATAAATTATTGATAATGCTATTTTTAAAAATAAATCTGTACTTTCAAGTCTGTAGGAGAATTTGATAAAATGCTGTTAAAAAATTAAAGTTTCACTAGTCAAATAATCAAAGGCAATTTCATGTATCTAATTTCTGATATGCAATGAGTTGTGATGGCATAGCTACCTGAGACAGCAAACAAGCTGATATTTCAATTTCAGCCTATCGTCCTGAACTTAAAACCATTACAATATATTTTGGTTGTATATACAACATGTATTACATGTGTTTGATGTGCTTAATCTTTATGCTTTTGCTTTATTATTTAGAAAAAAAGTGAGTGAACATACATTAATTTTAAACTTAATTTTATCAAGCCCAGTTTAGATTAAACATGGTTTCAACCCAAGTTTTATTCAAAAGACTAAAAAAATAATGAAATAGAAGCCTCTGTATTTTGAATAGTAATGGGATAATTTATATTAAATTATTCATTTCATGTTAGTCCCAAAGTATTAATATTCTTGTTGTTATTAAATGTTAATTATTCAACAAGAAATGTTACATTAATTAAATCATAAAGGTGTTACCAAATTTAAAAAGATTGAAAACAATTTTTATTTTGAAAATAGTCTTGGAATGTTTGTTTGCTTTGTTTCACATGGAAAACAAAAAAATCACATTCCTATAAAAAGATGAACTTAATGTCAAACACTTTTAATTGTGACATGCAATTGTTTTTTTTATAAATATTTTGTTTACTCAATGGATACAACTTTCCTTATGCTCAAATATATTTTCTAATTTTAAAAAGAGAAAAGTCAAAATATATTTTATTTTGAAATGAAGTGTTTGCAAAAGATCTTGGAATTTTAAAATTCAGAAATTATCACCATTTTCATTCATGTATCTCTGGTTTCAAACTAATGACACAACTGAAGTTATTCTCTTATTTAAATCGTTTACAAATATCAGAAAAGTAAAAGCTGAGATATCTTGAGTAGAAGCATTTAGAGCATAATCATAACCATTAATCATTATTTAATCAAATCTAAAACAAGGATATGTATCCTTTGTATTAGAGGTAGACATATTTTCAGTCACATATTTATTGTCTCCCTTGCTTCAAGGATCATACATTTTCTAATTCCATTAAAATAATTGAATAACAATCATTCATCACTCAGCTGAAACACATTTTTGGTAACTATTTTTGTGAAGTTCTTTATTTTATAAATTTTATATTTAATAAACCAGATTTTTTCCTTAAGGCAGGCATCTTTATCGTGGTGTCAAATTTCAAATCAAACATATTATTTGTAGGTCATAAATATTCTCATTTATCATTTCCACACACTCAGCTGTAACATTGCCAGTTTTTTTTTCTTGCCTGATATATATTCTGTTTTCATTCCGTAATCCTCAGTGTGATTGTGAGAGATGCATTTAATTAAAATAATTCAGGTTTCTATTACATGTGCAGTTTGAAGGGATTTGTTCTGTTTTGGAGATATATTTGCTTAAGTTTGGGTTCCATTGTATAATTGTTTCTAATTTGTATGAAAATAATAACTTAGACATTTTTAGCTTTAATAATATTTGTGGAAGTCTTTAAATTTTGATAAATATTTATTCTTTCTTCCAATATTGATTGCAAGGATTTCTTTACTTACCAACACACACATTAATCTAATACAGAAATTTAGAGAATTTCAAAAGATATCCTCTTTTCTCAAGGACAAAAAAAAAAATAATATCTTAAGAGATCCACCCTCTGATCACATGTACCAATAATGTTTCCCTTAAAAAATGCACTATAATCTAAAAGAAAAAACAAATGCTACTAAAGATAAAATTTAAAAACACATTCACACTCTATATATAATTTGCCAGGAACTAAAGCAGACAAGCAAGAGGCAGTCTATAAATATGTACAAGTGTGCACACTTGCACCACCCAGCACTATGGGCACTGCACCAAGATTTCACAATGTAGAAGGAAAGAATTGAAGAAAGAAGAAGAAGTGTGTTTGATTTATGTTAAACTAAAAATGTTCTGCTTTAGTCCCTTGCCTGCCATTGTCCAGCATGTGCTAAACAGCGGGTTGGATCTAGTTAAAATAAAAACTATTAACACAGCAAGTTTCCAGTATGAAAGTTGTTAAAAGTCCTCTGTGATTATACTGATTTATTTATCTATTGCTGAATAAACACTTCTAAATAGGGTGTAGAGATCTACCAGATTTTGGCGCAGGCCATTTTTACAAATCTGGCTCCTGGAGGATTTTACTTCATAAATCTGGTTGAGCCCTAATTTATATATATTCATAATGGCTACGGCCGGATTTAAAAAATTTGAATCTGGTACACCCCTTCTTTATAATGCACTGATACAACCTAAACTTTATAAGCCCTGATTTTGCAATAGAAAAGTATATATAGAAACTTCAAAATGAAATATATTTGCTCATATTATTATTAATTGTTAGATGTTTTACAGCAATTGCAAAAGATGATTTTAAAAATAAACTTTACCTTTTCTCCATGAAACTTGAAGGATTTTAAGCTTCAGAATCACTGGATCTTTTGCACAAGTTGCTTCAATTATCAAAATTTCATTCTTCAGACAAAGGCTTTGTATATGTTTGTAAATGACACATAAATAGATATCAAACGAGATACAGCCATCTTTTTAAAAAAATTAATAAATAAGTGGGGTCTAGCTTAAGATTACACTCCTAGTTCTTTTGTCATGTTTTATTCTCTATCTTGTTAATGAGTTGCAATTTATAAATGAAATCCACCCAGCCTTCATAAAATCATTATAAATGATGTCTTCCCTAATTGTCTGTCTTTATTTGGTTTTAGGAACGATATCAGGCATATAGCAAATGTAATACTATTATTTCTAATTATCTCTATCAATGAATTCAAAGATCTAGATTCTAGATCATGAAAATGTTATCAGGGTTTTTAAAAATAAGATACAATTTTCTTAAGCAAGTATTTTTAAAATGATTGCCAGTGTGATAAATGAACAAATTTATCATTTTTTTAATGTTGCTGTTAAACTCCCCAGAATGTTGTACTTGTACTTATTTATTTACACTCAAATTTCTTAATTTTCTATAGCGAATTAATGTGTATATAACATACATCTATTTCCTCTATTTTCTAAGTTTTGTTAATTTAAAAAATATATATATATTTTTTTTACATTTATATTTCATAGTCATCCCCCAGTTCCATACTTTTTGATCCCAGTAGAGAACTCAACCCAAAGGTTAGAACCCATTGTTAAATCATCTAACTATGATGAGCTCCATTGTAAACCAAATGACATGTATGAGTATAAAATGATTTACATATTACATATTCCACTGTGAAGCAATCCACTTATCGATTATGTATGTTTACATTCTACGATAACCAGTGATATGCTGCAGAGGCCAGTATTTTAAATGGATTCATCTTGTCCTAGCTTATAACTAGAAATTTCCGACCAGCTGATTTTTTGTTTTTGTTTAATATCTTTCGGGGATATAACCAAAAACTACTGTGGTATTGTGATTTGTGTGATTTTATTCTTATTTATTCAATAAAAAAAAAGTGGAACTTGCTAAAGAGTTCATTTCATGTTCATATCATTTGTTTTTTTAAAATTGATTTTTGAGGTTATTGTTGAGGGATTTCCTCCAAATGGCCCTCTTTGAATAATGACTGCACATTATTCGAGGCTAATTAATGTTTCTTCTGGCAAAAACTACAAAGTCAGTTTTAATCTATTTGAACCTATTATTTGAAGAACAAGGAATATCCCCTCCCCACCCCCCTCATCCCCACAAATTGGCCTTTCCAAGTTGCTAGAGAGGTGCATGTGTTCCTAATGTTAAATCATGGATTTTCTCTTGGTCATTTTATAATACTCAAAATTACGTAAGTAGGATTAATATTCTACAATTGAGTAAATCTATATTAGAGTAAGCCTATAGTCAGCCAATAGTAAGCCTATATTAGAGTCAAGCGGTCTCAGTATATCGTTGGCTCTTGTGAGAATGGGTGTTGCGGTTAATTCCAGAAGGCATGTTTGGGGATGTCTGGCGCCTTCAGTGCAATAGTAGTACCTTTATTTTTTAAATTTAATTATGCGCCTTCTTAAAGGGGAATCACTTGTTCTGAATTTTATTTAAACTAGCGCAGGGGTCGACAACCTGCAGCTCGCAAGCCGCATGCGGCTCCTGCGGTGTCAAGCTCGGCTCTCCAAATGCATGAGCAAATTTTAATATTTGTATATTTTATTTTCATAAGTCATGTTAGTGGCTATTTAAAAACTGGGAAAATTTGTAAATTGTAACTTTTGGCTCTTCAGTCTCAAAAGATTACCGACCCCTGAACTAGCCCCATAATTTATGATAGAATGATGCAATGCTTGGCACCTAGACCTAGGATCAGTTCTTGATAGAATGAGGCAATGCTTGGCACCTAGACCTAGGCTCAGTTCATGATAGAATGAGGCAATGCTTGGCACCTAGACCTAGGCTCAGTTCATGATATAATGAGGCAATGCTTGGCACCGAGACCTAGGCTCCGTTCATGATAGAATGCGGCAATGCTTGGCACCTGGAATCAGTTCCTGATATAATGAGGCAATGCTTGGCACCTGGGATCAGTTCTTGATAGAATGAGGCAATGCTTAGCACCTGGGATCAGTTCTTGATAGAATGAGGCAATGCTTGGCACCTAGACCTAGGCTCAGTTCATGATAGAATGAGGCAATGCTTGGCACCTAGACCTAAGCTCAGTTCATGATAGAATGAGGCAATGCTTGGCACCTGGAATCAGTTCCTGATATAATGAGGCAATGCTTGGCACCTAGACCTATGCTCAGTTAATAATAGAATGAGGCAATGCTTGGCACCTGGACCTATGCTCAGTTAATAATAGAATGAGGCAATGCTTGGCACCTAGACCTAAGATCAGTTCTTGATAGAATGAGGCAATGCTTGGCACCTGGGATCAGTTCTTGATAGAATGAGGCAATGCTTGGCACCTAGACTTAGGCTCAGTTCATGATAGAATGAGGCAATGCTTGGCACCTGGGATCAGTTCAAGATAGAATGAGGCAATGCTTGGCACCTAGACCTAGGATCAGTTCATGATAGAATGAGGCAATGCTTGGCACCTGGGATCAGTTCAAGATAGAATGAGGCAATGCTTGGCACCTAGACTTAGGCTCAGTTCATGATAGAATGAGGCAATGCTTGGCACCTAGACTTAGGCTCAGTTCATGATAGAATGAGGCAATGCTTGGCACCTAGACCTTGGATCAGTTCATGATAGAATTAGGCAATGCTTGGCACCTAGACCTAGGATCAGTTCATGATAGAATGAGGCAACGCTTGACACCTGGGATCAGTTCTTGATAGAATGAGGCAATGGTTGGCACCTAGACCTAGGCTCAGTTCATGATAGAATGAGGCAATGCTTGGCACCTAGACCTAAGATCAGTTCAAGATAGAATGAGGCAATGCTTGGCACCTGGTATCAGTTATACATCCAAGATTTGAACACAGACACCATCACAGCTGTTCTTGAAATTTAAAAACCTTTCAAACTTGATATTTAAATCTACAATGAGTTAACTTGATAATAGAAAGAGAAGACTGAATAAGTCAGTCTTACTCATGCCTGATTTTAAATGACTTCCTTCTACCTAGCCTGATAACAGTATTATCCCTTCAATACTATCCCCAAAATCAGATTAAATGTACAACTTAATTTGCTCCACGTGGGTTAGCATAGATTGGGTTCATGTACTTCTGACTGAACAGGTTCATGTACTTCTAACTGAACAGGTTCATGTACTTCTGACTGAACAGGTTCATGTACTTCTGACTGAACAGGTTCATGTACTTCTGACTGAACAGGTTCATGTACTTCTAGCTGAGCAGGTTATGTATTTCTAACTGAACAGGTTCATGTACTTCTTACTGAACAGGTTCATGTACTTCTGACTGAACAGGTTCATGTACTTCTAACTGAACACATTAATTTTAAGAAAGAAAAAAAGAACACAACCTAGGATGAGTTCATCCCTTAAGCTCCACCTGCCCAACCTTTCCTCAGTTTGAATCATTGTTTCCCCATATGACAATAATGCTGATTGTTGTTTCTCCAACACATGCCATATATAGCGTTTTATTATTTTCAAAAATATCCCCCACCCCCAGTGGCGTAGCTAGGGGGGGGCGGTGGGGGCGGCCCGCCCCGGGCGGCACGCGTTTTAAGGGCGGCACTTGTGGGCATTTGAAAAGTACTGCCATTTCCGAAAACCCCCTTTTTCTTTTGAAAAGGGAAAGCCCGGGTGAAAGAAAAA
The DNA here is from genome assembly GCA_002072015.1 of Radix auricularia. NCBI lineage: Eukaryota > Metazoa > Mollusca > Gastropoda > Lymnaeidae > Radix > Radix auricularia. Next base: position 143,378 of record MUZC01001384.1, read on the forward strand.
TATTCGTACTTTCGAGTCTTAATTAACGGATTCGTAAAACATTTGTTTGATTACATACTGGTACTTATTACTAACACATAATCGTTCAGTAATTTAAAATCGCTCAAAAGCAGTATCGATTTGTTTGGAAAATTAAGCGGTATACGTCACAGACACCGCTTAGAAAAGAAAACAACTCACTCACACATACACACTCAAAACAAGACACACCACCACTGGGTTGAATATACTATTAATATCGCCACGACAGTTATTGCGTGGATTTTCGACATGCGCAGAATGATGCGTGAACAAGTACCTACACGGCATCGTGGTTCAAATTTTGTTGTTAAATTTCATTGAGTAATTGTCTTGCTGTTTCAGTTCTCAGAAAAATATTCTAGGGTAAGTTGGTTTTTTTTAATTATTTTTTTTATTGCATTAAAGTAGCACACATAATTTGAGTTTTTTATTAATAATATTTTACCTATCCAATTAAAGTAATGTTTAAATAATTTGAATACGTCTATTTTATAGAAAATTATTAAGGTTTTTGTCAAGACTATGAAAATATTTCATTTTTTAAGGTAACATAGTGGCCGTTTATAAATGACGTCACACGATTTTGTCCGATTTGTAACCATGCCCCTTCCCCACTCGTCAAACTTTGTCATAAAAACTTAGAACCCCTCAGATATGATGTTACAAACCCCCCAGCCTTATTTTCAAATTGAAAATAAGCAAGTTGTAATTAATTATTTGTCATTTAAATTTAAATACGTGTATAGTGTAATTCTAGACTAAAGTAGTGTAACTAAGTAGGATCAGTTCATG